>MU747198.1:16140-32194 GCA_026770625.1 Nicotiana glauca | reverse complement strand
GCTTCAACCACCCTCTCCCATACTTTCATGGTATGACTCAGTAATTTGATACCCCTGTAATTGTTACAACTCTGGATATCACCTTTGTTCTTATACAATGGAACCACCGTACTCCACCTCCACTCATCCGGCATTCTCTTCGCCTTAAGAATAATATTAAACAACCCAGTCAACCACTCCAAGCCTGCTCTCCCTGCACACTTCCAAAATTATATCGGAATCTCATCCGGGAATAATGTTAAACAACCCAGTAACCACTCCAAGCCTGCTCTCCCTGCACACTTCCAAAAGTTTTTCAAAAATTACTTTTTCAGATAAGCTAATTTTAAAAGCTCGGTTGCCAAACAAGCTAATCAGACACATCGAAAAATAGTTATGTGTTGACATAATTTAATGGGAAAAAAAAATCTTGATGCTATAGTATATAGTTTGGGAGGCGCTGGATGAGGTGGTACGTGGTATTCTGCCTACGGAGAATTTATTCATAGGAGAGAATTTTAATGGTCATATTGGGTCATCTGCTGGTGACTATGGTGAGGTACACGATCGCTTCATCTTTGGCGATAGGAACGGGGGTGGTACCTCACTGTTTGATTTCCCTAGAGCTTTTGATTTGATGATCGTGAACTCTATGTTTCCGAAGAGGGAGGAGCACTTGGTCACTTTCCGGAGTATGGTGGCTAAGACGCAGATTGAATATCTCCTCCTCAGGAGTTGTGATAGGGGATTGTACGAGGATTGCAAGGTGATCTCGAGTGAGAACCTCACAAATCAACATAGGCTCCCGGTGATGGACGTCGATATCTTGATGAAGAGGAATAAGAGGTTTGTACGGGGTCAGTAAAGGATCAAGTGGGGAGCTTTATCTAAGGATAATACACGGAAGTTGGAGGGGCGGATAATGTCAATGGGTGCTTGGAAGAGTGGTGGGGACGCTAGCGCTATGTGGACGGCGATGATGGACTTTATAAGGGAGGTATCATGAGAGGTGTTAGGAGTTTTGAGAGGTTACTCTAGCGGGCACTGAGGCGACTGGTGGTGGAATGACGTAGTCCAAGATAAAGTAGAATCCAAAAAAAGTAGCTTACATAAAGTTAGTAGAGAGCACCGATGAGGATCAAAGGAGAGAGAATAAAGAAAGATATAAGGAGGCTAGGAAAGAGGCAAAATTAGCGGTCACAGAGGCTAAGACTGTTGCATTTGGTCGGCTGTATGGGAACTTGGGGGCAAAGGTGGGGACAAGAAGTTATTTCGATTGGCTAAAGCGAGAGAGAAAAAGGCTCGCGATCTGGATCAAGTGAGGTGCATCAAAGCGAGGACGGTCGAGTATTGATGGAAGAGGCCCAAATTAGGCAAAGATGACAGTCGTACTTTCATAAACTTCTGAATGAAGAGGGTGATGGAAACATCGTGTTAGGACAATTGGAGAACTCTGAGAGTCACCGTGACTTTAGGTATTGTAGGAGCATCAAGGTTGAGGAGGGCGTGGGTGCGATGGGTAAGATGGGTCGGGGAAAAGCGACCGGACCACATAAAATTCTATAGTTTTGGAAATATGCGGGTAGAGCAAGCTTGGAGTGGCTGACTGGGTTATTTAATATTATCTCCAGGATGAAGAAGATGCCTGATGAGTGGCGATGGAGTACAATGGTTCCAAAGTACAAGAAAAAATGTGATATCCAGAATTGTAACAACTATAGGGGTATCAAGTTACTAAGTCATACCATGAAAGTTTGAGAGAGGGTGGTGGAAGGGAGGATAAGGAAGGTGGTGACTATATCGGAAAACCAGTTCGGGTTCATGCGGTGTTGTTCTACTACGGAAGCTATCCACTATATCAGGAGGTTGGTGGAACAATATAGTGATAGGAAAAGGGATTTACATATGGTGTTTATTGACCTAGAGAAGGCGTATGACAAGGTCCCTAGGGACGTCCTTTGGAGATGTTTGGAGGTAAAACGTATGCCGGTGGCTTACATTAGGGCGATAAAAGATATGTATGATGGCGATATGACTCGGGTTAAAACAATGGGAGGTGACTCAGAACCTTTCCTGGTGGTTATGGGGTTACACCAAGGATCTGTGCTCAGCCCATTCTTATTTGGCCTGCGATGGACGCACTGACACACCATATCCAAGGAGAGGTGCCATGGTGTATGTTGTTCGCTGATGATATAGTCCTGATTAATGCGATGTGAGGCGATGCTAATGGGAGACTGGAGGAATGGAGGCAGGCCCTGGAGTCTAAAGGAATCAAGTTGAGTAGGACTAAGACGGAATATGTGGAATGTAAGTTCAGCGATGTGATAGGGGAAGAGGATATGGAAGTCAGGCTTGACTCAAAGGTCATCCTCAAGAGAGAAAGTTTTAAGTACTTAGGGTCAATTACCTAGGGAGATCAACAGAGATGTTACGCACCGTATTGGGGTAGGGTAGATGAAATGGAGGTTAGTATCTAGAGTCCTGTGTGTCAAGAATGTGGCCATACCGGCCATGTTGTATGGGGTTGAGTATTGGCCAGTCTAGTATTCACATATCCAGAAGATAAAAGTAGTAGAAATGAGGATGTTGAGATGGATGTGTGGGCATACTAGGCTGGATAAGATTAGGAATGAAGATATTCGGGAGAGGGTAGACGCAGCTCCAGTGGATGACAGGATGCAGGAAGTGCAGCTAAGATGGTTGGAACACGTGTAGAGGAGAAGCCTAGATGCCCCGGTTAGGAGGTGTGAGTGGTTGGCTTTGGCAGGTACAAGAAGAAGTAGAGGGCGACCTAAGGAGTATTGGGGCAAGGTGATCAGACACGACATGGCGCGACTCCAAATTTTCGAGGTCATAGCTCTTGATAGGAAGGTGTGGAGGTCGAGCATTAAGGTTGTAGGTTAAAGGGTAGTTGAGCGATTTTCCTCTTTGTCCCGATTTCCCTCTTTGTACTGACGAGTATGATAGTGTTTTGTCTAGCACTGCTAGCGATTTATATTGTGTTTCATACTTTTATATAATATTTGTGTTACTGCTTTTTCATTTATCTACTGTCTCTCACGTTACTAATATTATTTTTCAGGTTTTGATTGTCATAGACTCTGAGCCGAGGGTCTCCCAAAAATAACCTCTCTACCCTTTCTGGAGTAGGTGTAAGGTCTGCATATACTCTATCTTCCCTAGACCCCACTGGTGAAATTTTACTAGGTTATGTTATTGTTGTTGTTGCTATAGTCTATAGTCTCTCTCGAGGAATCGTCAAGAAGACCTTCTCAAACACTTGAATTGGTCAAGTGACCTCCCATTTTCTTTCTCAGTTTTTTGGGTTAAAAAATGGTTAAATGAGTGAGTTAGGATGGATGGGGCCTTTTTAATATTTTATAAACTTTTGGGTCACATATAAGGTTTAAAAAATATTACCTCTCTCTCATTTTTTTTGCCCAATTTCTCCCTCATCTCTCTACTCTCTCTTCTCTCTGTCACTCAAACCCACCGACCAAGGTGGTTTCCGACAATTTGGGCAAGAAATAAGCTTTATTTTGGGTGTAATCGTCTCTATAGACCCATCAAGCACTGTATTAAAGCTCAGAACGCGTCAGTTTTGGTAAATCTTAAATTCTTCTTTTTTTGGTTCTTACATTTTTTATTTCGGGTTTTGTAGAGTGATTTCGTTCATGTGCACGTTCAAGATCGATTGAATTGTGTATAACCATATCTAATATTACGTGAGTGGTTATATTTGCTTTTTGGACTACCCCGGTGTTCTGTATTTTAGAATTTCGTCCTAACTGGCGACCTAATATTTATTGTTAAATATGTGGTTGATTATTTTCTAGTCATAGATGTTTGTTGGAATTGAGAATTATTTTTCTTATTCTGATCATAAGTTTGAAATTATTAAATATGACCTTGCATATTTGCATGTAGATAACAAGAGGAGAAAATGAACTGCTAAGAGGCATATTCCTTTGACAAAACCTTCAAATCTTTCACAACTTTCAAACAAGAAAGAAAATGCAGAGAAAGAAGCATCGCCAAGTAAAGCAATTGTCGAGCCTTCAAAAACTGCTAATAGAAAACAAAATATAGATACTTCTAAAGCTTCCCCTAGTAAAGGAAATATTTAGATTTCTAAGCGTGACATGAGGAAAAAGAATAAAGAGCCATCAAATTTTATCGGTAAAAAAAGAACAAGATCAAGGTCTAGATTAGTTGACGAGGACATACATGTTAGTAAACATTATGTTTCAAGGAGTTTAACATTAGAGGGTGTTGATAATGATGAGTAAAAAGACTTGGACATAAATACAACACAAACTTAAATGGAAGAACATATTTCTGAAAAATAATTGTCAAGGAAGAAAAAGACAGCAATGTAGCAAAAGAAGAAAAAGAAGAAAAAGAAGAAGAAGTGATGATGATGATGACGAACAACTTTAAGATGGTGAATATGGACTGGAAAGTGAAACACATGCAGCAATTGAAGGTGACTAGGATGCTCTATGTTATATCCCGTACTTTTCTACGTTGGATTTTTCATAAGATAATTAACATAAGTTCAATGACAAGACTATTTTTGAGGTTATAAGTACTTATGATGTTTATAACAAGTGATAAGTAAATTCGTGAAAGTTAGAGGGTAAAAAATTTGAAGAAAATGAGGTTGGTCAAAGTTTGATATTTTGAGATAAAATACCGTCCGAGATATAATACCCCGCATTTATGAACTAGTAATATACCATATGACCATGATAGTAAGGTATATGAAATATATTAGTATTTAAGTGAATCAATACGTAGAAATTATCATGTGAATAATTGGTTAAATATTGGTATAAAGTCATGGAATATGAAATTAGTTTTAAGTGGATAAGTGTCATTTGTATGAATTCACGTGGAATCATGAGAACAAGGGGGACCTATGACTAATAAAACTTATAAGGATTAAGGTGGCAGCAAGTAGGGAATTTAATATTGACTAGGCAAGTCTTGGAGCTAGGTGTCAAGTTTAGGGAGTTTTGGTGGCCCAATCATCAAATAATTGAGGGTGGATAAGCATTTACGTGGCAGCAAGTATGGGTTTTAATCAAGATAAATAGTGACTCTTTGGTTTGTGAGATTAGGTGTCATATTAGGGGAATTTGGGGGCTGCCACATGGCCTGAAGTTGGCCAAGGGTGACATCAATGTGCACATGAGTCATAGCACTTGACGTGCTTTGTTTACACGTGAAATGCAAGCCTTTAGGCCTTCATATTATACTTCTTTTGCAATTGAGATATAGAAAGAAGAATGAAATCTTTCTTTCAATTATTATGGAGTCTCTTACTTTATAAACATAGCAAAAACATACATCCATGATACTCTATATGTCCAGCAGCATGAAATATGCCATGATCATGAGAAGTGCTTAGTTCTTGGTCAAATATTGAGAAGGAGCAAAAATTATTCTTGGCAAGCTCAAGTAAAAATGTTTGATAAATTCCTCAAGTAAGGTATGTTAAGGCTAGTCCTTCCTTCTTTTGGCATGACCCATGTAACGATACGTAAAGATATTCTATAAGTGATTCAACTCTTAGCAGTTAAGGATGTCTATGTTATTAATTCCTGTAAAATAATATCCAAGCATGTCTAAGAACGTTCCTAAGCCTATATTGAGGCATATGTTAAAGATGTTAGTGTTTATAATATAGTGATACACGCATCTTCATGTATATTTATTTATCATCGTGCTACGGCTGGTTGTGCAGTCATGTATATTCATTTACCACCGTTCTATGGCCGGTTAGGCAGTCATGCATATTCATTTACCACTGTTCTATGGCTGGTTGGCAAGACATGCATCTACATTTACCATCGTGCTACGGCGGGTCAGGCAGTTACCATTGGTTGGCAGTTATGTACTATTATTTACTATCGGTTGGGCAGTTATGCATTTACCATCGGACTACAGCCGGTTCGGTAGTTACCACCGATTGGAAAGTTATGTATCATTATTTACCACCGGTTGGGTAGTCATATATTTACCACCATACCAGGAAGTTACCATTGATCAGTTGAACAGTCATGCATTACAAGATATGGATAATAGTCTCAAAGAGAAACGTTATATTTATAAGTATAGTAAGTATGCATATATGGAGATTTATGATAATTTTTATATGTTATGGTTATGTTTCAGTGCTGCCTTACATATTCGGTATGTTATTTGTACTGACGTCCTTTTGTTAGGGACGCTGCATTCATACCTGCAGATATTGATAATTAGTTTGACGAGCCATGATAGTAGACGAGGTTAGCATTTAACGAAGTATCGGTTAGACTCCACCTCATTCAGAGTGCATCCAAGTCTATAAGTCATTGTGTTAGAGTTTTGCTATGTACTTATGGGTAGGCCGGTACCCTGTCTCGTTCGATGTCAAATAATCTTAGAGGCTTTGTAGATAGAGGTTCATTTTATACAGTATGTTAGAGGCCTTGACGGCCCAAATGTATTCATGTTTTAAAAACGTTGGTTCATTGATACAGCGTATGCCTACTTATAATTAAACATTATGAGTTGTGGCTATGTTGGCCCATGATATTTACAGAAGAAAAATAAATGAGTTACAGAGTGGTTTGCTCGGGCTTGTACAACATCGGGTTCCAGCCACGCCTCCCTAGGTTGGGGGTGACACTCTATCAATTCATGTGTTTGTAAGGGTGATCGACATATCCAAATACAAATTCAAGACTTTTCTGTCATGCCCCAACCTCGGGAAGTGCGACCGGCGCTCAACCGAGTGGACTCGGTCGAGCAAGCATACTAGACACTTTCTACCCAAACTCGTTTGTGATCAAGAGAACGCATTTCCATTAGTTAAATAGTAGAAAGACCATATATTTACAACAATACTAATTCATTTCATTTTACTACATCATTGTTAAGTTTCCAAAATACATACACTTTACAATATAGTTGAACAAGTGTCCCAAAACACACCATAATCCACCTGACCTTTTTAGCACCCATACACAACCTACATAAATTCTTACGGATCCCCTAAAAATACAAAAGACAGTTATGATAATGCTGGCTACAAGTCCCCGACTATACCTTAAAATATGGTAAACATATAAACAAAAGATGTACTACATGACCCTGGGAAGAAATAGGGCTCACCAAGTCTGCTGGGAAGATGATGATGATGCACCACTAGCTGCGATCAATATTATTTTCTATAGAACCACGTACATCATTTAAAGATGTAGCGCCCTGGTAAAAGGGACGTTAGTACTGTCGAATAGTACTAGTATGTAAAGCAAAAATACCATCTTAATAGAATGAACAATGAAACAAAAGGGAAAGTTGTCATGATGTATAATAAGAGCTTCAAACAATACTAAAACATCAATTAAGGATCGCATAAGTTCTCAAGACAATTTCCATCTTATTAGGATTTAGAGCTATGTGCCACCATCCACAATACCACCATGTTTTTACACGGAGTCTGATCTCAACCCGATCGGCTAGGTCATCTTATTGAGACATCAACCATATCCACAATTTCAATCATCATTTCCAGCATAATTATCACCATGTGTGTGGCATGGGATCCGATCATGGCCCAATCGTCTAGGCCATCTCGCTTAAGACATCATCCTTTCAATAAATCATCTCACTTCACATTTCTTTCCCATCTTCCAATACATTGGCATAAATGGCCTTATTTATTAAGTCGTTCTTGGCACTTAGCCGTATTTTAAAATTCAAGTTTCCATTTTTTCACGTTCAATAACATAATCATCAACATCAATAAGGCCTATTATGTAAGGCATTTGCACACATCAGGAAAAAGGCTTGTAAAATCCTAAGCATGCTGAGGGTTTTCGTACAAATTGGTATAACAACGTTTATTCGATCCTTGACATGAGTTCTTAACCTTTCTCAACACACATTCCACATTTTAAACACATCTTAAAGTGGTATGATGACATGATAAACATTTAGAGCACTTATTGAATATGAATCTTTCAACACAATACATTAAGGCAATCAATTGTAATATAATCAATTTAGGGACTTACACCAATTACACAGTCATCAGGGGTTCGATTCTAAGAAGAAGGGGGTTTAGCCATACATACCTCAATTGAGCTCCCATAAAATTTAAGATGTTTGGAATTTAGCAACTTATATCTATTTTAATAATATAGCAGATTTGAACCTAAAATTAGGAAAGCGATCATAATTCTAGCTCACTTGAGAATTCTATCAAATACTTTGTCTATTAAGGTTCATGACCTTTTTAATGAAGTACTACACCAACCCACGCCCCATTCTTTTCCATCTTTTACTCACAACCTTAACACATACCTTAAAAATACATACATGCAAGGTAAGCACTCTCATCCCCACAAATTACCTTTATTTTATGTACATTTTGAAATTAAGAATTTGATTAATGGAATCTTACCTCTTAGTAAGAAGACCTAGGTGCCTTGCTTGATAATCTTCAAGGTATTAAGCAAGAATTGAAGGGTAAATTTGATGAAAAACACCTTATCTCTGTACTACTCTCTTTTTCTCTCTCTAAAGATATCAGAAACTAGCTAAAAAATGGCCCTTACATCTATTTTAACAAAGTTGGTTTGGGTTTTACAAACCAAAAAATGAAGATCCGGAATAGGTTCTGCGGTCTGCCTCACTCTGCGGCTGTTATGCGGCTCACAGACCTGTTCTACGGTTGCATAATGCACTGTAGAACCACCCTCCAAAAAATTCCAAGGACGATTATACGACCAAAGTGCGGCTCGTGAAAATGGAATGCGGTCGCATAAATGGCCGTGAAATTGACCTCAAAATTGGCCAAAAAGACTGCTTCACTTTGCGGCCATTCTGCGGCCCGCAGAGTGATTATTTGGCCGCATAATGGTCCGCATAACTGCCTATATCTGCAAAAATATTTCCTTCAACTTTTTAATGTACAGTTCAATCCAAAAAGTCTGAACCGCATTTCTACTAGTATTAATCCTTACACCTATCTCGGTACCACCAAATTCAAGTTTTTAGGAATTACGGGGCCTTGCATCCTCCCCCACTAAAGATCATTCGTCCTCGAGTGAATATTGAGGTCTACTATCAGCAACTTAAGCAGCCCATTTTCATACCACCTACCTGCAGACCCAAATTATGCTAACTCCCTAAATTTCTATAAAATTCGCTAGTGTTTCCTTTGTAACTAGGCCTATCCACCTGTCAAAGAGCCATCGAAACACATCTTACCAATATATGCACAACCCATCAATACAACAAACTCATATCAATACCAACCGTGGCCTCACAAGCAACATATAACCCAAAAGAATATCTTTATACTAATTGAACAAGTGACAAAAAATTTATAGGAAGTAACTTCATAGAAACTATTACATGGTTATTCAAACAAATGAGGGTACTTCTTTTAAAATTTCTTCCTTCCCACGTAGCTTCTACAACCTGTTGGTTCCGCCATAACACCTTTACATAGGCAATTTCTTTATTTCTCAACTTTCGGAATTTCCTAGAAAGAATGGCAATTGGAATTTCTTCATATGACAGTTATTCATTAACCTCAATGGTCTCAGTTGGCAAAATAGCCGATGGGTATCCCACTACCTTCTTTAACATAGACACATGGAATACCTGGTGTACCAATGACATCTCGAGTAGTAGCTTGAGCTTGTATGCCACCTGACCGATTCTTTGAATGATTCTATATGGCCCGACATACCTCGAACTCAATTTCTCTTTCTTTCCAAACCACATAATACCCTTCATGGGGGAAACCTTCAAGAATACCCAATTATTTTCTTTGAACCCTAAGTCTCTGCGACGAATATCCGAATAGGAGTTTTGATGGCTCTGAGAAGTTTTCAACCATTCCTTTATGATCTTAACCTTTTTCATAGCTTGATGCACGAGGTCTGGTCCTATCAATTAAGCTTCTCCAACTTCGAACCACCCAATATGCGACCTACACCTCCTCCTGTGTAATGACTCAAATGGTGCCATTTGAATACTAGCATGAAAGTTGTTGTTATAAGCAAACTCTATGAGTGGAAAATGATCTCCCAGCTACTATTGAAATCCATAACACAAACATGCATCATGTTCCCGAGTGTCTGAGTAGTCCGCTCTGCTTTCCCATCGGTCTATGGATGGAAGCATGTGCTAAGATTTACCTGCGTACCCAAACCTTGCTGAAATTTCTTCCAAATGTGAACTGAGCTCCTCGATCGAAAATGATGGAAATTGAAGTGCCATGAAGCTGATTGTTTCCTTGATATAGAATTGAGCATACTTTTCCACTATGTCGGTAGATTAACTGGCAAGAAGTGTGTTGACTTCGTGAGTCGGTCCAGAATAACCCAAATTATGTCAAACTTGCACGGGTGTGCGGTAACCCTAACAAAAATCCATATTAATCATCTCCTATTTCCACATTGGAATTTCTATGCGTTGTGCTAACCCGCCAAGACGTTGATGTTCGGCCTTCACTTGCTGACAATTTGGACACCTTGCCACAAAGTCCACCACATTCCTTTTTATGTCATTCCATGAATAGATTTCCTTGAGGTCATGTACCTTATTGTAGAACCTGGGTGTACGAAATACCTGGAAGTATGAGCTTCTGCCATGATTCTATACTGAAGACCATCAATATTTGGAACACATAGTCGCCCTTGGTACCGTAGTGTACCATCATCCATGCCAAGAGGAAAATTTATGGTTTTTTATCTATGAATCGCCTCCTTCAGGTATACCAACAATGGATCATTGTATTGCTTCTCCTTGACCTTCTCCACAAGCGACGATTCAGCCCCATTCTGCACAATCACCCCTACGTCATTAGAGTCCGCCAGACGAACTCCCAAACTAGACATTTGGTGAACTTCCTTGGCCAACAGCCTTCGACATGCCTTCGGGTGAGCCAAACTACCCATAGATTTCTATCTAAGAGCATCCGACACAACGTTGGCTTTTCCTGGGTGATATATAATATCGATGTCGTAGTCTTTGAGTAACTCAAGCCATCTTCTCTGCCTCAAAATCAATTCATTCTGTTTGAAAATATATTGAAGGCTCTTGTGGTCTATAAACACATCCACATGGAACCCCTACAAGTAATGACGCCAAATCTTCAATGCAAAAACCTCTGCCTCAAGCTCTAAGTCGTGTGTTTGATAGTTCTTTTCATGATTCTTGGGTTGTCTAGAAGCATAAGATATAACCTTGCCATGTTGCATCAACACACACCCAAGCCCAATCCCTGAAGCATCACAATATACCACGAACCCATTTGTGCCCTCTGGTAGAGTCAACACCGGCGCCATAGTCAATCTTGATTTCAACTCCTGGAAGCTCCTTTTCAAGCATCGGACCATTGGAACTTAACTTCTTACTACGTCAATTTAGTCAATGGAGAGTAAAGAGTAGATAACCCCTCCATAAACTTCTTGTAATACCCAACCAATCCCAAGAAAATGTGAATCTCTATTGGAATTGTAGGTCTAGGCCAATTTTTCACCGCCGTAATGTTTTGAGGATCAATCTTTATTCCTTCTCTAGAGATGACATGACCCAATAATGTAATAGCTTCAAGCCAAAATTCACATTTTCAAGAACTTCGCATACAATTGGTGCTGATGAAGAGTTTGCAAAACTGCCCTGAAATGTCGGCACGGTCCTCTCGACTTTGTGAATATACAGGAATATCATCAATGAAAACTATCACAAAGGAGTCAAGAAAAGGCTTGAAGACTCGATTCATAAGATCTATGAAAGTTGTCGGGGCATTTGTGAGCCCAAAAGACGTTACCAGAGACTCAAAGTGCCCATATCGGGTCTGAAAAGCTATTTTCAGAATATCCTGCTCCCTTATCTTCAATTGGTGATACCCAGACTGTAAATCAATTTTGGATAAGAACTTAGCACCTTGTAATTGATTAAACAAATCAACTATCCTTGGTAATATGGTAATGGGTACTTATTCTTTATTGTGGCTTTGTTGAGTTGCAGGTAGTCAATACACATCTGTAGTGATCCATCTTTCTTTCTTACAAAGAGAACATGTGCGCCCCAAGACAACATACTCGGTCGGATGAAGCCCTTCTCTAACAAATCCTTCAATTGTTCTTTCATCTCCTTCAATTCTGTCGGTTCCATTCTCCAAGGTGAATAGATATAGGTACGTGCCTCATAACACATCGATCCCAAAATCAATTTCCCTATCTGGTGGAATCCCGGGGTGCTCATCCAGGAAGACATCTGGGAATTCATTCACAGCTGGCATAGACTCAAGCGTAGGTGCCTCAGCATCGATGTCCATGACCCGGACCAAATAATAGATACACCCCTTGTTAATCATCTTCACGGCCTTAAGGTAAGAAATAAACCTACCTTTTGGCACCACATTATCCCCCTTCCATTCAACAGCTGGTTTATATGGAAATTCAAACCTCATAGTTCTAATTTGGAAATCGAGCTTGGCAAAACATGAGTAAAGCCAATCCATCCCCATAATTACATCAAAGTCGACCATTCCCAATTCAATGAGATCAGCCATGGTATGCCGACCACGTACCGTGGTTGTCACACCTCCTTTTTACCACCTCCGAAAGGGGTATAAGGAAGTTTTTTCTAATTTAAGTGACAATCGAAAAAGGATTAGCTTTAATTAAATTTGAGATTTATTTTCAAAACTCATGTTTGGCCATAAATTTTGCTCATATTTTGGCCAAATCCCAAATCGAAAATTTCAAATTCCAAAATCAGCTATTGAGCTGAATTTGGGCCAAAATCCCAAAACTTGAGAATTATATACATGTTTTTTCAAAATAAAGTTGGAAAATATATTTTGAAAATGTATGTCCAAACACATTTTCATCGTCAAACCAAACTTCACCCAAATCAAAATTTTCAAAATAAATTTGGAATCTATGGCCAAACGCTAGCTAAAAATTAGAGTCGCCACTCAAGATAATTTATAGTGTCCCAAGTCACCGGTTTTAAATTCCGAATCGAGGAAAGATTGACCTCTGCTTTGCAGTCCGGGAAACATAAAAATCTGAGTAAGGAATTTTGTTAACTCGGGAGAAGGTGTTAGGCATTCTCGGGTTCCGTTGTTTTAGCATGATCGCTCAACTATTAATACTGGCCTATTTATTTGATTTTTAAAACATCTTTGAAATTTATGTGCATTTTTCATTCCCTTTAAACCGCTTTTAATAATCTGATTGTTATACAACTAATTACTTTGATAACACATCGCGAATTATGTCACGATAACCGTAGCCACAATCCACAACGTGTTTATTTCATTAAAAAAATTAAATTGTGGCCGGGTCACATAAATGTACCCTCGGATTTTAGAAATTAAGTATCATCCAACTACATCACGGGAACCGTACCCGCAGCTATGACTGTTTATTTAATTAACGCGCCTAAAGCATACTGCACATTTCAAGGCATTTTCCTAAATTAGTTGAGATGATTAATACGAGGACCATAGACTATGTGATTTAATGGCATACCTCGATTTATTTGAAAAGGAGATTTGTAGTCAACTAAAGTAAATTGAGGATGCGTAGATTTATTCTAAATTGAAGTTCAATCTAAGGAAAACTAATTGTAAATATACATTGGGGTACTTCACTAAGCCTTTTAATTACCACTTTTAAAAAAAAGGGACTAGCTGTAAGCCCAACTTAAGAGCTTGATCAAGGAAATAAGGCGTTTGCAACTGCTTGGGCTCTAAGATGAGCCCAAAGAGAGCAGGCATTCAAAGACCTTGCCAGGCCTGAGTTGGCCATGGCTATCTTATGTTTTGGGCCTAAGACTTAGCCCAGCAGCCTCACAAAACTCTTCATTGAGTTAGAGCAGAATTTTAACAGAAGGAAACAATCAAGGCCCAATACGATTGGGCTCCAAATTGAACCCAAAATAAGATAGGACTAGATTTGTTCACTCTGGGTCTCTTGATGGACACGGCCTACTTATGGGGCCAAAATCAAACCCACATATTTTGCAAGTAGGCTCTTAGTGATAAGTCCATGGCTGAAATTCATACCTCTTAATTCACAAATAATAACAAGAAAAACTATACAAAATTCTGGAAAACTAAACATGCATGAGTAATCAGATTATAGACTTCTAATTCATTTGACATGACTTTAATAACGAGTCATAAGCTAAAACATGTCTTAAATTCCTCAGCAACCATATTGACATCAAATACATGATCTGTTTAGCAATGCTGAAATCTAAAACTATTAAATTGAAGTGATTTAGCAGCCACACAATGCATCTTTCAAACATGTGTGAGATACTAACCAATATCCTCTAATAAAACATCTAAATAAAGCTATCATAAGCAATACATGGGAAGATGAACTAACTTACGCACTTATATGTTAGATTCCCAACTAAAAAAATTGTTAACTATCATGCAAATCAGAAATGCTCAAACAAAAACAACAAACTAAGAAGATTCCAAAATACTAAGCTACTTGAAAAAAACCAGACTTAAAACAAAACTGAAGCTTAAACATTTGAGTATCAAATTTCATTTAACATCTACACATCAGCTCTAATATTACAGGTATCATTGTTTTCACTTCCATTCCAAGGATTCAAAGGTGTACCTGGATACAGCAAAAACCAAACCAAAAATGTGCTTGAAGTCAGCTATTAGCAGCAAAGCAGTAGCAGGTTCACAACAATGGAAATTCACTCAAACAGGAACAAAACTCAGCTTCACTTCAGCTCAGAAGACCATAAATACCCAGAAAACTACCACTTCCAAACTCTTTTTTAGAGAAAAGAGAGGTCCAACTCAAAATTATGATAGAAAGAAAATTTTCTACCGTTTGTCTAATTTTTGATGTTCTGATCCCTGCCCTAGAATTCAGGGAAATGAGACTTTTATAGAGGAGTATTAGGGAATCATAGACTAATTTTTTTCACCTTTAGGTCCTCCCCTTATTTTACTTTACCCCCAAGTCCCTTAAAGAAAAATATCTGAACCCCCCCCCCCCCCTTTTTTTTTGCATGCAAGCCTTCTCCTACTTATAGAAGCTTCCTTCCTAACTAAAAAGATTCTCTAGACTCAAATTTCTAAAATACCCCTGACAGTCTAGTAAACCCAAATCGAGTCAAACATGGGTCCGATTGACCCAAGACTCAAGCCCATATGAATGGGCTCTTTTTGCCCAGGCCAGAGATGACCATGAATCCCCAAACATAGCAAGATGAGAAATTAATGAAATTAGACTAGA
The DNA here is from genome assembly GCA_026770625.1 of Nicotiana glauca. Taxonomy (NCBI): domain Eukaryota; kingdom Viridiplantae; phylum Streptophyta; class Magnoliopsida; order Solanales; family Solanaceae; genus Nicotiana; species Nicotiana glauca. The sequence goes on along the minus strand of MU747198.1, from coordinate 16,916 downwards.
TTATAACCTAGAAACTTATCCTAATTATCTTTAATTAACAGATTAAACAAACTAAGACATAAGGTTTTCTATAGCTAAACAAGAATAGGTCAGACAAATAGTCGATTAACCTTTGGGCATTTAGTAAACTATTCCAAGTAACCTACAACAAAAAACTAAGTGTAAACACCTAATCACAAACCAAAATTATGGAAAAGAAAAGAACATCCATGCAAATTTCAAAAATTAAATCCTAATTAATTTAAGTTCTGATGCAAACAAGAGATTTAATATGCTTCCATTAGCACAAATGTGGAATGAATAGCTAGAACTAAAAAATAAAAGAACGCTGTCATCATGCAATGATAAAAAATAAAAGGAATGAACATGGAGGGCAGAAAAACAACATAAAAATAAAAAGAAATACAAAGAGAAAGGAAATCACCTAAAGCTTGTTTTGGACTGGACCGACTAAATGTCTTGACCAAACTTAACGGGGCAACAATGGACTTGGACGACCATTAATCAACTGTTCTTGACAAGAACATTTGACTAATGAAAGTTTTAGGTTCAAGTGCCTAGAAACTGACCGAAAAATTGACAAAGGAAAAGCTAGGGTTTAAACTTCAGATCTGAAGTTGGAGAGGTTTGTGGAGGATTCGAAGGAATTGGCTTGGGTATTTGGAAAGGGGAGATTACAAGGGTTAACTAGTGAAAATTTGGGACCATTTGGAGAAGTTCCACCGCCATGAGGCAATTTTCGATGGCAGAGGGCGGTGGGAGAAATTAAGGCGGCT
>MU747198.1:0-15609 GCA_026770625.1 Nicotiana glauca | reverse complement strand
GGGGGGGGGGGGGGGTTCGTCTTATTAGGACAGTTTTATATGGAATGGGGGTTAGTTCCCGTCCGTTTGATTAAACGAAATCAACGGATGAGATTAAAGGCTAGGGAAGATGGTGTCGTTTGGTATGGATTGGGGCTGGATCGGGTATTTTGATTTGGGCCGTGGATTGGAGGAAGCTTAGGGCGGGTTTTAGGGTGAAAGGTTTGGGCTCCAGCATTTTGGCCCAACGAAAGCAGCCCTCTTCTCTTTTTTTTTCTTTCCTTCTTTCAACTTTTTCTTTTATTTTTATTTTCCTCTTCTTTAATTAATGAAATCCTAAAATTAAATTCCTAAATTTTCTAAATTGTAAAATTATACTAATTATCTAATTAACATAATTATAAAGATTATTTGATCCTAAATAAAAAGAAATATCACTAATCTAAAAATTTAAAAGTAAAATATAAACATGAGCTATTTTTTATTTTTAATAAAATAATTAATTGACTAATTAATCCTAAAATAATTAAAATAAAGATCTAAATGCAATGCATGACATTTTTTGTATTTTTCATGATTTTAATAAAAATAAACATGCACAGAAAATGCAAATAATTAATACAAATTCCAACAAAATCCTATAAAATTGCAAATAATTGGGAGAAATTTATTTTTTTAATTTGTAGGAGTATTTCACATAGGGCAAAAATCACATGCTCACAGCTGCCCCTCTTTGCTCGAAAACACGAAGTGTTCTTGGGTAAAGATAAAGTGAGCGGATGCGAGCGATTTTTACCCATTTGAATACTCCACGGGAAACATTTTTGAAAGATCTGACTGAACCTTGCTTCCAAGGTTGCCTACATATCCTTGGCTATAAAGGAATCACGTTAGTGTAGTTCAGAAAGTTTCGGTAGCTAGGACTACCGGGAAGCTGTGATTTCACTGTTGCTGCTGCTGCTACTGCTTGTTGAACTCCTTTTTACATTGAGATGAAATAAAAAGAAGTTAGGCTAAACTATGATCTATGAATTACAAAAATCCTATCTACCATCTTCAAACTTGATCTTGCCGCTTCCACAGTTCTATTGTGCATATTGAACTGTTGACCTGCACTCTCGAAGCGAATTGTTGTTATTGCTAACTCGAATTGAATTCTGAAATGAGTTCCCTTATTTTCCAGGTGGTTCCTGATTGCCAAAACTTGAACTGTATTCCCTTGTTCTCCAGGTGGGCGCCTGATTATCAAAACTTGAATTGTATTCCCTTGTTCTCCAGGTGGGCGCCTGATTACCAAAACTTGAATTGTATTCCCTTGTTCTCCAAGGGGGCACCTGATTACCAAAAACTTGAAATGTATTCCCTTGTTCTCCAGGTGGGCGCCTGATTGCCAAGAACTTGAAATTTATTCCCTTGTTCTCCAGGTGGGAGCTTGATTGCCAATACTTGAACTGTATTCCCTTGTTCTCCCTTGTTCTCCAGGTTGGCGCCTGATTGCCAAAAACTTGAAATGCATTCCCTTGTTCTTCCAGGTGGGTGCCTGATTGCCAAAACTTGAATTGTATTCCCTTGTTCTCCAGGTGGGCGCTTGATTACCAAAAACTTGAAATGTATTCCCTTGTTCTCCAGGTGGGCGCTTGATTACCAAAACTTGAATTGTATTCCCTTGTTCTCCAAGTGGGTGCCTGATTGCCAAAACTTAAATTGTATTCCCTTGTTCTCTAGGTGGGCGCCTGATTACAACAAAAACAGACAAAACAAAGAAAGTTTTTTGCCCCAGTTTGGTATCTGGGCACATCTGCGAGTGTTAATTAAATCATGTTACCCAAAATATCTAAGAATTTAAAAGCTGAATCCCATTATCCATGAAGGTTCTGAAAATTTCAAATTGAATCTCATCTTAAGAGTGAAAGCTTTAAAGCTAAATTATATTTCCTAAAGGCATAACTTACGCTAAATCTTGTTATTGCAACTTATCCAACCTCGTTCTAAATTGGGAAAGACTTTAAACAGAAAAGAAGCTACACGAAGTGCACCCTTCTCCATGATGTAAAAGACTCAGAGAGAGGAAGGGATTCGTGATAGTTTATATATACAATTTCAACAAATATCAAAGCGGTAAAACATTTAGCACATATAGCATGGAAGCATGTAGAAAAATCAGATAAAGCCAAATATAACAATTGTACTAAGCTTGAATTCTTGAACCCTGAATCGAAATTCTGGGTTCGATTCCCCAGCAGAGTCGCCAGAGCTGTCACACCTCCTTTTTTACACAACCTACCCCGAAGGATAAAATGTATAAGGAGTTTTTCCATTTAAAGTGACATTATTCGAAATGGGATTATTTATTTGATTTTTAGAGTTGCCACTTGGGATAGGATTGGTTTTTGGTGTCCCAAGTTACCGGTTTAATTTAAATCCCAAATCGAGGAAAATTGTCGACTTCCCAATTGGAGTTTGCGAACCAGAAATTCTGTGTAAGGAATTTTGTTGACTCGAGGGAAGGTGTTAGGCACCCCCGGATCCCGTGGTTCTAGCACGGTCGCTTAAATTATTATAAATAGCTAAAATTTAATTTTTATACATGCTTCAACCTCCATTGTCCAGGAGGGTCCTAAGAACTTTAAATTAAATCCCATTATCCAGGTGGGTCATGAAAATTTTAAACTAGATCCCATTATCCATGGAGGGTCCTGAAGATTTACGGTTGAACCTGTCCGGTACATGCTTTCCTCACGGAGGGTTCCTCCAAAATAAACGAGATTTCCTGCCTCTGTTTCAATCAAAGAAAGTTTCATCAGTTTAAAAATGTGGTGGTTAGTTTGCGGCATTCTTGCTGAAGGTGGCCTTTCCACCGCCGTGCTTTGTTATGACTAGCTGCCTTGGACTGGCAAAGAATTATTTGACTTTCTGACTGAATCTCAACCACATGACCCTGAATGACCCGAGTGACCTATAATCATAATACAACCCATATTCACGTATGTTAGTTCATGCCATAAGGTAATCAACGTAAATCCATGAAGAGATTAAAGATGATAAGAAGTTAATCCTATTGATCTTAAGTGATACAAGGGTGTATAAGGGTGATTAACAAGTATTAGAAGTTAAACGAATCAAGGATGTTGTAACACGTATTTTTGGGTAGACCTATAGGTTCTTACACTCAAGAGGTCATGTTTTAAGGTATTTGAATCATATAACATCCGTTTCATAGTCTTGAAGTCAAACGAGTTAGGAAACAAAAGTCGACAAAAGTTGTCGCAACTTAGGTTCATGGTTTTACTTAAACTTTATGTCAAATGTCATTAAGCTTTTCTCCCAATCTACTTGGAATTACGGGGTGATATACCCATCAAATTTAAGATCTATGAGTTTAGTTTCCAACGCATTAAAACTTTTATCAATATAACATCGTAGTAGAGAGATATAGGCATTTTTGTGAGACTGCACAAGCTGCTAGGTGACAAGTAGGTGTGTCACCTACTTGGTTAAATGATAGCCCAAAAAAAAGGAAAATTTGGGTCGACTATTGACCCCATTTAAAGGGTTATCTCCAGAAATATAACCCTCAATATATTTCACAAATAATCAGACCTAAACCCCTGCAAACCTCCTCCCAAAAATCCCACACAAACCCTAATCGACTTTCCCTCTCTTTCAAGTTTTAATTGGGGGTAAAATCAAGAGTTTGAAGAACCAAGGGAAGGGATGAGTTATCTAATGAGTAAGGTAAGTTTACTGATCTATTTCATACATTTTTTCTGCTGTGAACTCATGGTAATTCGTTCTATACATGTAAGAACTCACGAGACGGTGATCGGAAGCCGTGAGTTCGAGTTATTCACTTGTAGCGGACTATTTTGTGGACTATTTTGTGTTGTTGTTGAGATGCGTGTTTTACTACTATTTTGTGGAGTTTTGGAGGAGGAAGGGTGTGGAGAAACACCATATATATGTAGGGTTGTAGGTTGTTAGTTCTTCGTAACATTTCCGGGTCGATTGACACGTCTACGGTGGCCGTCGTATGTAGGAAGTGATTAGGTTGTGCGTGGACTATTTTGGGAGGCTCAATATGATTATTGTTGATGTTGTTTGGTCTGTTTGGTGATTGTTTGAAATTGTGTGAAGTCATATATATCGGGGAGGTTCTGTCCGTTTCATCGTAAAATAGGTTGTTGTCGATACATAATAGCTATGATGCTTAAATGAGAACGATAGTATCGTTTCTCTTATTGTAGACTAAGGAGTTGTGACAATTGAATAGCTTGAGATTGGGTCAGTATATAAAAGGTATGTGAGGCTATCCCTTTCCTTCTTTTGCACGACTCCGGTCGTACATAATGTAATGAACGAGCTTCCAAAGATACTCTACTCTTAGAAGCTAGCAGTACTTATATTGTTTTCCCTCTTATGGAATGATTGATGTGGTGTTGCTTCTCTTATTCTTATGTTATCAATGTTATTGGTACTTCCTGATTCTTATAAGGTTCATAGTGAAGAGTTAGTCCTAATAACGTGTATAGAGGATACCGATCTTATGTCACTCCTAAAGGTCTAGAACGTGTTTTCATGAGTCGAGCATGCATTATATATATGTATCTATTTTAATCTACCAAGCTGCATTATAATCGGCCGGGTATGACACCTATTATGAAACCACTAATCAGTTGGGTTTTATCGAGCTCCACCTGGCCGGGTACGATTCTACCGAGCCTTATGATGGCCGAGTATATTTTTTACCGAGCCTATTACGACCGGGTACGATATGATGATAATGATGCCCACAGAGGCGTATGTTTTAAAAGTTTATGTATTTATACATATTTATCATGCATTTCATGTCAGTAGCCCTCAGAGGTACTCAGATGTTACAGGTTATATATTCTTTATCCCTACTTATATTACTGTTCGTATTTATGGTTCCCTGCCTTACATACTCTATACTTTATTCGTACTGATGTCCTTTTATTTGTGGACAGTGCATGTCGTGCTACAGGTCCTGATAGACAGGCAAGTGCAGCTCCCTCACCTCAGTAGGCTGTCCAGTTCAGCGGTGATTGGCGAGATCCCTTCTCCGGACTTGCCGTGGTCTTGGTATGCATTTTTGTTATAGACATTATGGGTATGTCGGGGCCCTGTTCCGGCTATGTTGCAGCACTTATGTTCCTTTAGAGGCTCATAGACAGGTGTCGACTCATGTATAGTTTGGCATGCCTTATCGGCTGGTTTTTGTTGTATAGTCTTTCATGGTAGCGTGGTAGCTCGTACCTTATATATAGTTTCTTAATTGTCTGGTCACCCCATGTTATGTATGTTTATGCCATCATTTTTTATGGTTGGTTGTTCGTGATCCATGGATACCATTTATATTGATCTTGTTGGCCCTAAAAGATAATAAAGAAGGTTAGGTAAAATGTACGTTGGTACACAGCAAGTTTGGCCGGGTGCTAGTCATGGCCTCCAGTTTGGATCGTGACAAACTTGGTATCAGAGCAGGTCTGTCCTAGGGATTGTCTATGAGCCGTGTCGAGTAGAGTCTTGATTATGGAAGCATAGCGCACCACATTTATGATCAGGAGGCTACATGACATCTAGGGTTGTTACCTTCTTCCTGAATCTAGATCGTGCATAGAGTTGAGTCGTAAGTGTTCGTCTCTAATATTCACCTTGTTTTCTTTTAGCGATGCCTTTGACTAGGAAACAAACAATTAGTAGACAGCTTGATACAACTGCGGGAGAGGGTACCAGTCAGGTGCCCCAAGCCAGAGTAGGCCAAAGTGAGGCTTAAAGTGAGATGTCGTCTCATACCTCATCTAGTCAGCCTCCTCCAGAGGATATTAGGAGGAACCCAGCACCTCCAGTTCCTCCGTTTGGCACTATAGACCAGGATATGCGAAGTGCTTTGCAGTTATTGACTAGCTTGGTAGCTGCCCAGGCTCAGAGGCAGAATACAGGTGCTGCTGATAAACCAATTAGTACGAGAGTTCGTGATTTTATTAATTTAGACCCTCCGGTGTTTACTGGATCAGACCCCAAGGAGGACTCGCAGACTTTTATTGACCAGGTTATCGTACACTACGGGTTATACATATTAGTGATATAGAGGCAGTAAAGTTGGCTTCTTATCGTCTACGGGATTTAGCGGCTCTCTGGTATGATAGTTGGGAGAGATCCAGGGGTCCGAACGCTCCTCCAGTTGTGTGGAAGGATTTTTTTGAGGCCTTTCTTCGTCACTACTTGCCAGTTGAGATACGATGAGCTAGAGCTAATAAGTTCTTTAACCTTAGACAAGGTAATATGAGTGTGCGAGAGTATAGTATGCAGTTTGATTCTTTAGCAAGGTATGCTCCCCATATGGCAGCCGAGATAAGTGATAGGGTGCATTTGTTCGTGAACGGGTTGGGATCACATCTGATAAATAAGTGTACAACAGCCGCCTTGGTGGAGGGCATGGATATTTCCTGTATTCAGGATTATGCCCAGATCCTAGAGGATCGTAAGAGCCAGTAGAGGGCAGCTAGGGAGCAGGATAGGGGCCAGCATAAGAGGGCGATATTTGGAAGGTATTCTTATGACTTTAGAGGCAGCGTTAGGCCCCAGTCTTCGAGGAGTTCGGCCCCACCTGTAGCTACTACTCCTCCACAGTTTTAGAGGCCTCGATATGATCGATTTACCTATTCTGTTCTAGGTCAGAGTTCACGGGCATCAGGCTCGCAACATCACAGGGGTACTAGTCAGATGAGACCCACAACACCACGTTGTGATCAGTTCGACAAGGCCCACTTTGGACCGTGCCGTCGAGGTTCTGATGCATGTTATTCTTGCGGACAGCCTGGCCATATGATGCGGGATTATCCTAATAGGGGAGGTGATGGTATGGCTCAGTCGACTGGATCTGTGTCTGGTTCTTCATCATCAGTTCGACCTCCAGCACGGGGTTTTTAGTAGTCGACAGGTCGTGGTAGAGGTAGAGGTGCAGTGCCGAGTTTGAGTGGTGGTCAAAATCGAACCTATGCTCTAGTAGGTAGACAGGATCTCGAGTCATCTCCAGATGTTGTTACAGGTATATTTTCTGTGTTTTCTTATGATGTATATGCACTTATTGATCTGGGATCTACATTATCATATGTTACACCCTTTGTGGCTAATAAGTTTGGCATTGAACCTGAATTGATAAGTAAACCCCTTGCGGTATCTACTCCGATAGGAGACTTTGTGATTGCTAGAAGGGTATATAGAGGTTGCACTGTGATGATTTGTAGTCGTCAACTCTCGGCAAATTTATTTGAGTTAGAAATGGTTAATTTTGATATGATAATGGGAATGGACTGGTTGGCCTCATGCTATGCAAATGTTTACTGTCGTACAAAGATGGTTAGGTTACAGTTTCCTGGTGAACCCGTCATTGAATGGAAGGGGAATATTGCTACTCTGAAAGGTAGGTTTATTTCCTATCTTAAGGCAAGGATAATGATCTCAAAAGGTTACATTTATCATCTCGTTCGCGTTAGGGATGCGGAGGCGAAGCCGCCTACTCTACAATTAATCCCCGTGGTCAATAAATTTCCAGATGTTTTCCCAGATGAACTCCCAGGCCGTCCTTCTAAAAGGGAGATTGAGTTTAGCATTGATGTGTTGCCTGACACTCAACCTATCTCTATCCCTCCATACAAAATGGCCCCGACAGAGTTGCGAGAGTTGAAGGCGCAATTGAAGGACTTGCTGGATAAGGGCTTCATTAGGCCTATCATTTCACCTTAGGGTGCGCCAGTTCTATTCGTGCGGAATAAAGACGGGTCGTTACCGATATGTATCAACTATCGACACTTGAATAAGTTTACTATAAAGAACAAGTATCCACTTCCAAGAATTGACGACTTGTTTGACCAACTCCAGGGTGCCAAGTATTTCTCCAAGATTGACTTACGTTCAGGGTATCATCAGGTGAGGGTTAAGGAGAAGAATATTCCAAAGACGGCCTTCCGGACAAGATATGGGCACTTTGAGTTCTTGGTGATGTCGTTCGGGCTAACAAATGCCCCAGCAGCTTTTATGGATCTCATGAATACTGTATTCAGACCCTATCTTGATGTGTTCGTGATTATATTCATTGATGACATTCTGGTGTATTCTCATTTGGAGGCAGAACATGCAGGCCACTTGTGGATAGTATTACAGGCGCTTCAGGATTGTAAGTTATATGCTAAGCTCTCCAAATGTGAATTCTGGATTAACTCAGTAGCATTCCTTGGCCATGTGATATCTGACGAGGGTATCAGTGTTGACACTTAGAAGATCGATGCAGTAAAGAATTGGCCGAGACCTACAACACCATCAGAAGTCCACAACTTCCTAGGGCTAGAAGGATATTATAGGCAATTTGTAGAAGGGTTTTCCTCCATATCAGCACCATTGACTAAGTTAACACAAAAAGCTACCAAGTTCCAGTGGTCTGACACTTGTGAACGCAGTTTTCAGGAGCTGAAGAATCGATTGACATCCGCACCAGTGCTCACTCTCCCTGAAGGAACAGAAGGATATGTGGTATATTGTGATACCTCAGGTATAGGTTTGGGGTGTGTATTGATGCAGCGTGGAAAGGTGATTGCTTATGCATCAAGACAATTGAAGAAGCATGAAAAGAATTACCGACCCATGATTTGGAATTGGCTGCAGTAATATATGCTTTGAAGATATGGCGGCACTACTTATACGGAATCCATGTTGACATCTACATAGATCACAAGAGTTTACAATACATCTTCAAGCAGAAAGAGTTGAATTTGAGGCAGCATAGGTGGCTTGAATTACTGAAAGACTACGACGTCGAGATATTGTATCATCCCGTTAAAGCCAATGTTGTGGTAGACACTCTCAGTCGTAAGTCAATGGGAAGCTTAGTACATATTGAGGTAGGTAGATGGGGGTTTACTAAAGAGCTTCATCAGCTAGCCAATATGAGAATCAGATTATTAGACTCTGATGACGGAGGTGTTACTGTACATAATACATCATAATCATCTTTGGTAGCCGAGGTAAAAGCACGACAATATTAAGATCCTATCTTAGTACGATTAAGAGAGAGCATTAAGCAGTGTAAAATTACGGCTTTTGAGATCGGAGAAGATGAGGCACTGAGATACCAGGGCCGATTACGTGTGCCTAATGTGGCAGGGTTGCGAGAAAAGATTATGAATGAGATTGATCAATCCCGATATTCCATCCATCCCGGCTCGACAAAGATGTATCATGATGTCAAGGAGCAGTATTAGTGGGATAACATGAAGATGTCTATTGCAGAATTTGTAGCCCAGTATCCCAATTGTCAACAAGTAAAGATAGAACATCAGAAACCCGCTGGATTGCTTCAGAATATAGAGATTCCGACCTGGAAATGGGAGGTGATTAATATGGACTTCGTTATTGTATTACCTCACTCTTATCATAAGTTTGACTCCATCTGGGTGATAGTTGATTGACTTACAAAATGTGCCCATTTTCTGCCAGTTAAGACAACTTACACGGCTGAAGATTATGTGAAGTTGTATATCAAGGAGATTGTTAGGCTTCATGGTTTGCCGGTATATATTATATCAGACCGAGGAGCTCAATTTACGACTAACTTTTGGAGGTCTTTTCAGAAGGGTTTAGGCACACAAATGAATCTTAGCACTGCTTTTCATTCGCAAACTGAAGGACAGGCTGAACGTACCATTAGACACTGGAAGATATGCTACGAGCATGTGTTCTAGATTTTAAGGGAAATTGGGATAACCATCTTCCACTCATAGAATTCGCCCACAATAATAGCTACCATTCCAGTATTAAAATGGCCCCATATGAGGCACTATACGGGAGAAGATGTAGATCACCAGTTGGATGGTTCGAAGTCAGTGAAACAGAATTATATGGGCCAGATTTGATTCACCAAGCCATTGAGAAGGTGAAGGTGATACAGGAACGATTCAGGACGGCACAAAGCAGGCAAAAGTCTTATTCTAATGTCCGATGTCGTAAAGTTGGTGATTGGGTTTTCCTGAGGATCTCACCAATGAAGGGTGTTATGTGTTTTGGGAAGAAAGGTAAGCTGAGTCGAAGGTATATCGGTCCATATAAAATTCTTCGCCGAATTGGACATGTTGCTTATAAGTTAGAATTGCCATCCGATTTGGAATTTGTCCATCCGGTATTCCACGTATCTATGTTGAGGAAATGTATTGGAGACCCTTCTCGAGTTGTCCCTATCAAAGATGTACAAGTTATAGAGGATCTATCATATGAAGAAGTGCCAATGGCTATATTAGATCGACAAGTCTGCAAGCTGAGAACAAAAGATGTAGCTTTCGTCAAAGTATTTTGGAGGAACAAGAATATGGAAGAAATGACATGGGAAGCGGAAGAAGAGATGAAGTCTAAATACCCTTACCTATTCCAGAATGATGATAACAAGGATGCTGGTGGAACACAGGATATATTGGAAAGGTGAAATGACTTTATGAGGTAAGCAATAACTTGAGAACACCCTTCCTTAATACAAAATGGTGCTATGCTTGTACATGTCCATAATGCTTTGTGTATCCTTGTGAGGCCATACGTTGGGCTTAACTGCTTGCAAATTTTGCTAGTGACCATTTTATAGGGGAAAATTGACCGGAAATTTCCGTTGGAATCCACGATGATTTGGACTCCCCATAAACCCTTACATTCGAGGACGAATGTTCCTAGGGGAGGAGGGTGTTACAACCCATATTCACGTATGTTAGTTCATGACATAAGGTAGTCAACGTAAATCCATGAAGAGATTAAAGATGATAAGAAGTTAATCCTATAGATCTTAGGTGAAACAAGGTTGTATAAGGGTGATTAACAAGTATTAGAAGTTAAACGAATCAAGGATGTTGTAACTCGTATTTTCGGGTAAACCAATAGGGGCTTAATACACTCAATAAGTCATGTTTTAAGTTATTTTAATCACATAATATCCGTTTCATAGTCTTGAAGTCAAACGAGTTATGAAACAAAAGTCGACAAAAGTTGTCGCAACTTAGGTTCATGGTTTTACTTAAACTTTAGGTCAAATGTCATTAAGCTTTTGTCCCAATATACTTGGAATTATGGGGTGATATACCCTCAAAATTAAATATCTATGTGTCTAGTTTCCGACTCATTAAACCGTTTATCAATACGACATCGGAATAGAGAGATATAGGCATTTTTTTGAGACTGCACAAGCTGCTAGGTGACAAGTAGGTGTGTCACCTACTTGGTTAAATGATAGCCCCAAAAAAAGGAAATTTCGGGTCAGATATTGAGCCCATTTAAAGGATTATCTCCTGAAATATTACCCTCAATATATCTCACAAATAATCAGACCTAATCCCCTGCAAACCTCCTCCCAAAAATCCCACACAAACCCTAATCGATTTTCCCTCTCTTTCAAGTTCTAATTGGGGGTAAAATCAAGAGTTTGAAGAACCAAGGAAAGGGATGAGTTATCCAACGAGTAAGGTAAGTTTACTGCTCTATTTCATATATTTTTTCTTCTGTGAACTCATGGTAATTCGTTCTATACATGTAAGAACTCATGGGACGGTGATCGGAAGCCGTGAGTTCGAGTTATTCACTTGTAGCGGACTGTTTTGTGGAATGTTTTGTGTTGCTGTTGGGATGCATGTTTTACTACTGTTTTGTGGAGTTTTGGAGGATGAAGGGTGTGGATAAACACCATATATATGTAGGGTTGTGGTCTGATAGTTCTTCGTAACATTTCCGGGTTGTTTGACACGACTACGGTGGCCGTCGTATGTAGGAAGTGATTAGGTTGTGCGTGGACTATTTTGGGAGGCTCAATATGATTATTATTGATGTTCTTTGGGCTGTTTGGTGATTGTTTGGAATTGTGTGAAGTCATATATATAGGGGAGTTTCTGTCTGTTTCATTGTAAAATAGGTTGTTGTCGATACATAATAGTTATGACGCTTAAATGATAACGATATTATCGTTTCTCTTATTGTAGACTAAAGAGTTGTGACAATTGCATAGCTTGAGATTGGGGCAGTATATACAAGGTATGTGAGGCTATCCCTTTCCTTTTTTTGCACGACTTCGGTCGTACATAATGTAATGAACGAGCTTCCAAAGATACTCTACTCTTAGAAGCTAGCAGTACTTACATTGTTTCCCCTCTTATGGAATGATTGATGTGATGTTGCTTCTCTTATTCTTGTGTTATCAATGTTGTTGGTACTTCCCGATTCTTATAAGGTTCATAGTGAAGAGTTAGTCCTAATAACGTGTACAGCAGATACCGATCTTACGTACTCTGAAAGGTCTAAAACGTGTTTCCATGAGTCGAGCATGCATTATTTATATGTATCTATTTTAATCTACCAAGCTGCACTATAGTCGGCCAAATACGGCACCTATTATGCAACCACTGATCACTTGGGTTTTATCGAGCTTCACGTGGCCGGGTATGATTCTACCGTGCCTTATGATGGCCGGGTACGTTTTTTACTGAGCCTATTACGGCCGGGTACGATATGATGATGATGATGCCCACAGAGGCGTATGTTTTAAAAGTTTATGTATTTATACATATGTATCATGCATTTCATGTCAGTAGCCCTCAGAGGTACTCAGATGTTAGACGTTGTATATTCTCTATCCCTGCTTATATTACTGTTCGTATTTATGGTTCCCTGCCTTACATACTCAGTAATTTATTCGTACTGACATCCTTTTATTTGTGGACACTGCATGTCATGCTATAGGTCCTGATAGACAGGCAGGTGTAGCTCCCCCACCACAGTAGGTTGTCCAGTTCAGTGGTGATTGGCGAGATCCCTTCTCCAGACTTGCCGTGGTCTTGGTATGCATTTTTGTTATAGACATTATGGGTATGTCCGGGCCCTGTTCCGGCTATGTTGCAGCACTTATGTTCCTTTAGAGGCTCATAGATAGGTGTCGACTCATGTATAGTTTGGCATGCCTTATCGGCTGGTTTTTATTGTATAGTCTTTCATGGTAGCGTGGTAGCTCGTACCTTATATATAGTTTCTTGATTGTCTGGTCACCCTATGTTATCTATGTTTATGCCATCATCTTTTATGGTTGGTTGTCCATGATCCATGGACACCATTTATATTGATCTTGTTGGCCCTAAAAGATAATAAAAAAGGTTAGGTAAAATGTACGTTGGTGCGCGACAAGTTTGCAGGGTGCTAGTCATGGCCCTCCAGTTTGGGTCGTGATAAATCAGCCTGCTATTTTACATTTATATCCTTCCAATTTGAACCTTTGGATCTTCCACAAAATTCACAAACCATTCGACCACTTGAACTTTCAGTAACACCTTACTTTCCATTTTGCATCATGCTATTTCTGGTACGTTTTGGCCGCTCTTTGCTTTGTGCAATTTGGAAGTTGGTAGTAAGCTTTGAAATCCTTTCTTACTTGCTTAAACAAGGATGATATTGGAAAATCCTTAGAGAACTAAACCCAAAGGAAATGAAATGCAATGACTTCGAGAGTTAGGAATAAAGAAGAAAATCCGAAACAGGATGACTATTTTAGGGAGAAAAGGAAAAGAGACTTATCTGAGTGAGGCAGGTGGCACCAATGATCATGACATGCATTTTGAATTAATCATCCTAGCCTGTTCAACCAATCACCTTTCAGTTGTCATACTTTATGCCCCGGGATCTCCATAACACAATCTCTTTGCAAAGTTACTGACCTTGTTCGTGTTGCGGCGCCCTGAAGGGTTTTCACCAACAAACCTCTCTCATTTGTTCATCTTTCAACTCGCCATCGTCTTACGCTGCCCGTGATGGTTTTCCCCGATAAGATTCTCTCATCTTTCCATCGCCCTACAGTGCCCGCGAGGCTTTTTATCAACATGACTCTCTCATTTATTCATTTTCCCTTGTGCAGCACGGAGTGTTGCCCCTGATGTGAATCATACCTCTATCTCGCTTGACTTGGCACTCTCAAATATTAATCGGAAGGTATTTCTTTGGACCGTTATGCAGGCTTTTGGATGGGTTCAAAATTACAAACTTGAATGGGTTCAAAATTACAAACTTTGGAATCAGATCTCTTACGCAACCGCAACTTCTGCCCGATTTCTTTGCCTGGGGACTTTTGAATTTTTATTTAATGGGACCGAACCGTGAGGCTGCCTACGTATCCTTAAAAGGAATCAGGTCGAACGTAGTTCGTGACATATGAATTGCTTTGTTTTTGTTACTTGTCTTTTCTTTTTCTTTCTCTTTTCTTCTTCTTCTTTTCCTTTGTTTTTTTTCTTCTCTTTTTCTCTTTCTTTTGCTTTACTTACTTTTTCAATTTCCTTTTTTTTCTTCTCTTTTCCTCTTTTTCTTCTTTATTTTCTTTTGTGTCCATGTTACTGAACTGTACTACTGATTTCAAAAGAGGGATATAAAAGAAAATAAATAAGGCTCAAAGAGGTAACAAAGGATAAAGTGTTTAGATAGCAGAATAAAATGTCTTCGTCATTCCAATCTTAAAAACATGCCAAGTACAAGCAACCATTAGACAACCAACTAAATCATACATAATATCTTTTGACCGTATCAGAATTGATAGCCATATCAACACATTTTCCTTTTATATATGCTAAATACAAAGCACCATTGGACAACACTCTCATTACAATGAACGGCCCCTGCCAATTTGAGGCGAACTTGTGTCACGACCCGAATTTTCCACCATCGGGCGTCGTGATGGCGCCTACTAACGGAGCTAGGCCAGCCAAGCATTAAACATACTCTAACCATTCTCAACAATATATTATACTGGAAAACAATTAAATAAATGCGGAAGTCTTTAAGTTTAATAAAATGAAATATATTGCGGAATTTAATAACACGTCACTACAAAAAATCTGGTGTCACTAGTTCACGGACTACTAAAGAGTACTGAATACAAGTCTGAATGAAAGAAAATACATGTGTCTGTCTCGGAACAATGAAACAAACTCCAATAAAGGAAAGGGACTTCGGCCTGCGAACGCCAGCTAGGCTACCTCGAGAGTCCCTGGACTGAAGATAGCTCCCGGATAAAAATCCTACTGCTGCTGTCCGAAAGCTGCTCCTGGATCTGTGCACAAAGAAATGCACAGAGTGTAGCATCAACACAACCAACCCCATGAGCTGGTAAGTGCCTGGCCTAACCCCGGCGAAGTAGTAACGAGGCTAGACAAGACTACCAAATCAACCTATACAATTCTATATACATATATATCCAATAGAAGGAAAAGAAATACCAAACTAGGCAGTTAAAGGGAGGGAAACATGCTGTGGGGGAGTACAATCCGAATATAAGATTTATCAGCGTAATTAAGAGACAGGGCACAATAATAACTACCAAAGCATAAGAAAATCAATAGTTGCACGACATCAACCTTCGTGCTTTTACTCTCATCCTCACCCAAAACAATCGAATAAAATGCACGGCATTACCCTTCGTGCTTTCCCTCACATAACTCTCATTTCATGGTGTGGAATGACCCTTCGTGCAATATTAGCCAAATCAGAGCACGGAATGTCCCTTCGTGCATAAACAGTCAAAACATAGCACGGAATGACCCTTCGTGCAAATAT
>MU747196.1:0-11258 GCA_026770625.1 Nicotiana glauca | reverse complement strand
TGTTGACCTTTTGACCAATCCACGTGTCATGCCACGTCATCTTTAATATAAATTCAGTTTTTTCCCAATACAAACTCATCTCATCTTTTTCCTAAAGGAGCTAGTCTTCTTTCCGATTCAGGTACACATCAATTTGTTTATACAGTTTTATGAACTTTCTCAAGTTTCTTACTTACAACCCAATGTTATAAATCACTACATGCATGACCTGGAGTAAATATTATTATAATAATTATTTTGTCATGAAACTGAAGGAAAGGCAAATTTATGGTACATATGCGTTTTCTATAGTCTCAAGTACAAAAGAGAAGTAGGAGTATTTCAGATATATATGTGATGGTGTGTTGCAAAATTCTTGAAAATTTAATAAATTATTACTATTGATGTTAAGCAAGGAAAAAAATGAGATGTCTAATTCATGTATTGTAAAAATATACTACAGTTTACTGGCACATCTATTACATGCATATATGATAATGATAACATCCTACAGTGATCAATTCCAAGGGTACTATTTACTGATTCTTCAATTTTGCATAACGAGAGTATGTCATCGAAATGGTACTACTCCTAAAGATATACTATTTCTTTAATCTCACAAGCAGTAGCCATATTGTTAAAAAGATTTTAAAAGATATGGTACTTCCTAATCAAGAGATACATGCATTTAGTTTTCTTTAAGCTCTATTATGAAGGATCAACCAAAATTTACCAACATTATGTTTGCTTACACTGCTTTATAAACTTTAGTTATACATTATAAGTCTTATTATGACCAAAATTGTTTATGTGTGTCTATGATAAGTGGTACTTAATAATTTTAGAGGCTCAAGAGCGAGTCCATGGTCTGATAAGTCTTTATATGGGTAAGACTTTGATTTGAGTCCCAATACATCATATTGATGATGATTCTAAAAGAAGACAATATAATTACCGTGGACATATGAATTGGCACGGTCGTGGCAAGAAACGAAATAATAATCGCCATCATAGTAGTAATTATAAAAATGAGAACAATAAGGGTTCTCAATATATCCTTCAAAAGGTGAAGGCAATGTTTACCATTAAATTGGTATGGAAAAATAATAAAGTATGTCGCAATGATTATACTATATTCCTTGAAGAGAATGTGACTTGTGATAAACATTTAGAACACAGACTCATTCTTGAAGGTGAATGTAACAATATGTACGTAATAAATAAAGACGTGTTGGATACATACCACAACTCACCTTTAGGGATGTTTCAGAGGAAGAAAGTTAATGAATATTACTGTGTGGTTACATGAATATGCCATTGGTCGCGTACATGTGGTACGTCAAAAATATTTTAGTACGCCTTATAAAAGGTTATTAAAGGCAAAATTCAGGCAAGAAATAACTTTGACCATGACAATTTATTATAATATAACTTTCTTTGTGAAAGAGACATTCACCATATGAATTGTGTAACAAAAGATCTTGTAGTACAAATTCAAGTAAGAGCTCCGGAAGAACGAATTTATTATTACCCGGATGAATAAAATTATTCATGACATTGATATTGTAGTAAGTCTCAAAAGCAACTTTTTGAGTTTCAAATGTATAAGTCAAAGTGGTTGGCACATTGAGACTATAAATGAAAGGAAAGTTGAATATATTCATATTACTATAATCATACCAGGTAAATATAAAAGGTTACCCAACTTTTCTTTTATTTGTATGATGATGCAATCACATGCCACAAGTAAACTAGAGGTTTGCTTAAATAAATATTAGTAGGCATGATTGGTAGGTCATCCCGGTTCAATTATGATGCGCAAATGATTGAGAATTCACATTGGCATATATTGAAGAAATAGAAGATTCTTCAAGAATTCTCTTATACTGCTTATTCTCATGATATACCAGCTAAGGTAGGGACCGAATCCCTTGATTTCTGGAACAAATAAAAGGTGATATATATATATATATATATATATATAGGGTCTTGCTAACATACTACATGAAGGTAGTATGTTAGCATTGTACCCATTTTTAAATTCTCTAATTTACCCTTTAAGTAACATTTCCATTATATTGCTTCGGGGATATTTTTGTACATTTAAGCCAAGCAATCTCCTTCACTTTTCCCCTTTTGTTACTATCCTTTTCTTTTCAGATCTCTCTCACGTGGGAACTTATTATCCCCTGTTTCCGGCTAATCAAATTCTAAATTAACCATGAGCATAACAATAATATGAATCATTATCTTGGATCATTACCAATTGCATATTTTTGTGATTATTTCAAGGACTACTATAAGCAATAAATCATGGAAAATGATCAAATAAAAAAAGATGCGAAATTTTAGGCTTCTATTACTTGTCCGAAAATGAAGCCAACGGAAGTGGTGACTGGAGTTCAACCAAATAATGGTGATAGAGCTAATGGCTATTACAAAAGGAAAAAGTGAAAATACACCGAGAAGGAAAGGAAAAAAAAAGTGGCAGAAGAAAAGAGGAAACATGAGGAGTTCGCTGGAGAAACTGGGACAAGGAATTCGTCGAAAATAATGGTGATAGAGCTAATGGCTATTACAAAAGGAAAAAGTGAAAATACTATTTTTTATATATATATATATATATACACACACACACACACCTGCCATGTTGATCATTTACTATTATATGATTTTAATAGATGCATCTATTGTATAGTCATATGTGCATTTTTTATCAACTTGTAGTTTATTTTTTGCAAGGTTGCTTTCTCAATTATTAGAGAGCAGTTCCAGAACGTAAATTATGATGATTTATCTTGATAATGCTTGTTTAAAATCAAGTTATGGTTTAGCAGAAATTATATGCCTCAAACTATAGCTAACCAATTGGTTATGAGAATAAACTCCCAAAAATAAAATTTGGTATGAGATGTATTATTTAATATATAGTACCACTTGTTCGCATTTAGCCAACAAATTATTGATAATTTCTCCCTATCACAATTGGTTTAGAGTCAGAAACTAAATAAATTTCATCTAGAAATATGAATGTGCAATGTGATTTAATTATTCCACCATAACGCATAAATATGAGTCCCTAAAGAATGATGAGGATATGTCTTGGTGATCCAACATTAGGGGGAGAAAATGGCAGTTGAAAAAATATAACACGAAATCAATTATTATTAGTACATCTAGATCCTCACACAAGAAAATATGAACTTGAAGTTCAAGTAATAATTCATTTGCAAAATATTGCTAGGCACATTTGTTGACCCAAAGCTAAATATCATATTTCAGCTACTAGTGCTCCAAAAAAATGGATAAAGTTGATGAAGAATGGAGCTTATGGCACACAATAAAGCATAATTGACTAATCGGTTTTAAAAATAAAACTCCTTGAAGAAGGAGAGGAGAAAATGATCGAGATGGTCATAATAAGGGGGCAAGTACTCTATAAAAGCACCACGACATAATACTTTATAAGATCTCATAGGTACCTGAAAATAATGAGATCTCGATAAGTTATGTCTTTATTGAGTGATAATGGAACCGATACCAAATGATTGATGATATTATTGATATAATGTAGCGCTCAATATTATTAATATTGACGAGGATTTTAAGCTCAAATCTGTCGTAGAATGTGGACAGATAAATGATTGGCCAAAATGAAAAATATGCAATCAAGATTGACTTCACCTGAAAAATGTGAAGTTGAACGTATAGTCCCAACACCTGAAAGTATAAGCCAGTGGAGGAAACATATGTTCTTGTGCAAAAGTAAAATGTAAAAATCAAGTGTATAGATATAAAGACAACTTGTGGCACAAGATTTTTCGTAAACTTCCTGGCATTAATTATATGTAGACATATTCTCCTGTGGTGGATGCAATCACATTCAGGTGTCTTATCAATTTAGCAATTCATGAAAAACTTTATATGCATCTTATGGATGTTGCCATGGCCTATTTATATGGCTCACTGGATAACGAAATTTTTATGAAAATCCCTGAACGATTCAAAGCACCTGAAACAAGATTCCTGGGAAACTTGTTCGATAAAGCTTCAAAAAATTCTTGTATGGATTGAAGAAATTAGGGTGCATGTGGTACAATCGCCTCAATGAATACCTATTGAAAGAAGGGTACAAGAATGATCCAATTTGTCATTGTGTCTTTATAAAAAGATCTGGATCTGAATTTATCATAATAGTTGTGTATGTTAATGACTTGAATATCATTGGAACTCCTGAAGAGCTTCCAAAGGCAGTAGAATGCTTGAAGAAAGAATTTGAAATGAAAGATCTCGGAAAGACAAAATTTTGTCTTGACTTAAAAATTGAGCATTTGAAAAATAGAATATTTGTCCATCAATTAACGTACACCTAAAATATTTTGAAGCGCTTTTATATTGATAAAGAACATCCATTGAATATCCCGATGGTTGTGAGATTGCTTGATATAAAGAAAGATCTATTTCGTCCTCATGAAAATAATGAAGAACTTCTAGGTACTGAAATACCATATCTTAGTGCAATTGGGACATTAATGTACCTTGCTAATAATTCTAGACCAAATATAGCTTTTTCTGTAAGCTTGTTAGAAATATTTAGTTCTTCCCCAACACAAAGACAGTGGAATGGTATTAAACATATATTCAGATATCTGCGAGGGACCATTGATATAAGATTATTTTATTCAAATCAATCTAGATCACAACTGAATGGTTGTGCAGATGCAGGATATTTGTTTGACCATATAAAGGCCGATCTCAAACAAACTATTTATTTACATGTGGAGGTACTTCCATATCATGGCGTTCAACAGTACAAACTATCGTTGCTACTTCTTCAAATCATGCAGAGATAATAGCCATTCATGAAGCGAGTCGAGAATGCATTTGGTTGAGATCAATAACTCAACATATCTAGGAGCTATGTAGTCTTTCATGGGGAAAGGATATCCCAATAACATTATATGAAGACAATATTGCATGTATAACTGTCGACGCCCCTTTTTCCCTAAAGAGCGAAATCGGGTTCACGACATTTGGGAGGACAACTCTTTTCCCACTTTGGAAATTGGGTTCTCAGAGTTTGGAGAGTCGCCACCTAATGATTATAGTGCATTAGGACACTTTAAAAGAAATAAAGATAGAAAAAACCAGAGTTCGGGTAAGGGCTTGAAATTATCTCGAGGGGAAGGTGTTAGGCACCCCTCAAGATCCACTAGTGTGGTTCCCAGCCATGCTACAATTGTGACTTTAAATGCAAGCAAACAAATAAACAAGCAAGCATTGCAAACATTGGAAACGGTTACAAATAAGAATGTGAAAAGGATTTAGAAGTGCTGAAATTTGGAAGGAAATAGTTTTTGTGATTAAAGAAGAGATACAAGTAAAGGAAAGGGGTTAAATAATTGGTACAAGTAACTTGAAAGAAGTAGAAGGAACGGAAGTTGAAGACCGGACAACTTTTAAAAAATTCTGAAAAAAATTATTAAACTAATAAAGGGGAAAGGGGGGTCCTAGGTTTATACATTACATGGATCATTCTCACAACACCAGCACCTGATTGTATGCATAGTGTTATTATATAATCATCATCTCCATGTCTACCCTTCCCACCCCGTTAAGGTATTGGAGCGTGGAATGGTATCGTTTGCCTATTGCATGCTATTACTCGTCCCAAACTATCAGTCCCGTGGTATTAGGACTTCTAATCCTAAAAGGGGAAGAAAGGGATAGGGCCTTTATGGAGTTTAAAGAACAAAAATTCTAATCGACATTCAAAAAAGCAAGTAACAAGTAGGGGGAACAAACAAACAAACAAACAAACAGACAAGGCTCACATAAACCCAATAAATCAGATAACATATAGTTTGGCATGCCTTTACACATACTGGTTTGGTATTTAAAAATTAAAAATTAAGCAACGAGCGGATTGGTTCAATGCATACGTTTAGACAGAAAGTCTGCATTAGGCAACTTGGATCCTATTGTCAGGAATTAAAGTATTTTAAACGAGTTATTCAGAAAGTACTGATTTCTGAAAAGAAATGAATGGACCAATGCAGAAGGGTAAAAGGAGAAAATAAAGACTATTTGAGTAAAACACAGGAGAGTTGTGAAAGAGTTCCAGAAAGTGAGAATATTTTAAGGGAAAGACGAGTTGCAGGACTATTTTCGAAAGACAATTTCAGGGACCGAGTAAAACATTTAGGCAGAAGATTTAAAAGAACTGTTTCTGAAGAAGGATGCAGATTTGAGGAGTAAAAAAAAATACTGGTTTATGAGAATTTTATTGAAAACATGACATTAAAACGTTAAAGACCGGTTGACAGATCGTTATTGCTTAAAACGAATCAGGCGAGTTTGAGACGAATTCATATAGGCATGATATCTATATTTGATTTTAAGGCATGTTGTTGAACTGATGAAAGAGTGATTGTTTGATTACCCTACGGTTTCCCTAGCACATATGCACTTCCTATAGGCATGGTTTCTATATGCAACTGATTACATGAATATTAAGTCCTATAGGCAGGATTTCTAATTACTTGCAATATGATTAAACGTTAAACCCTATAGGCGTGGCATCTAGGTGACTGAATTAAAACGTTAAACAGACCTATAGGCAGGATGTCTAGTAAGGAAATTAAAGTCCTAAAGACATGATATCTACCATTTTATTGATGCAAGAAAGCAAACCCCTCCCACACACCTTTTTACTATATTTCCCAAGTTTCATACAAAGATTATTACAAATCAAACTGGAAATTAAAGATACATCAAAAGCTAATAGATGGATCCAAGCAGCCTAATTCAATCTTGATGTCTAACAACATGCATTTAACCAATTCCGGTATCCAAATTTCCAAAGCCTTCTCTTAACCAAAGTGTTTCAGAGTTCCAAGGAGCCTCAAGGGCTCCAGGCAGTGCTTACACTCTGGATAACAATTAGAACAGAATAGTGCAGTGTGGAGTAGCCAGCCCTCAGGCATCCAAGTTCAGAAGGAGCTCCAGGGTCACAAAGTATGGCTTACCAAAGGGGGCAGAACTTAGAACTAGGAATAAGTGCAAAGTGAGAGAGGGATTTAGGGAACCATAGGAAATGGTAGTCATGCCCAGCCATGAGTGTAGACTGGCATACCCCTGACCAGTTTCTTGGTCCAAACAAATTAAGAACAAACCTTAAAGGTCAGACCTGAGTCTGGATGGTGATCAGGACACCACCAGACTTGAGTCAGGGCTCGGCACATAAAGGGGAAAGGGGAGAGGGAATTGGTTTGAGTAAGAGTTCAAAAGAACTTAGTTCAAAGTCATAGACAACAATAATATAATGCTGCCATGACTGGAACTATACTCTCATACAAAGGGGTTAAAGGGAAGGGACTCACATAGAGAAGCATTTACAGAAACACAAGGAAAGAAAGAAAGCATAACAGACTAAGGGTGCAGAAACATAAAGAAAGAAAGCATAAAAAACTAGGATATAGATGCATAGTGCAAGAATAGCATAACATGCTAGGAGTAAAGTAATCACATAGTGAAGGGGCAGTATTTCATTAAGAGTGACATACCAGCTGCAAACACTAGAATAACAGGACAATAAGAGCAAGTAAACAGCCAGAAGTCAGCAGGAGCAAACTCAAGTTCTTCAGCAAATACTTGAGAGTTCAAAGGAACTCAAGAATGTTTCAGACAGTAAAAGAGGAGAGGAGCAGAGTGCTCAGTATTAGAAGTAGAGAAAGTAGTAGTAGAGAAAGTATTGCAATTGTGTCGTGCGTAGTTGTGAGAAGTGTTTTTGAGGTCTGTAATGTTTTTTTTTTTTGAATTGAATTCTCCCCTTTTTTTTTCAAGAGCAGAAAGAGTAGTCCCTTTTTATAGTGCAGAAGACAAGTAAGAAAAGAGGAAAGAAAATTGTTTTCAATCAATCACAAAGGTTTTCCCTTTGGTTAAGGAATTTGATTACAAACGGGCATGGGATAATTAAGGAAAGAGAAACAATCAAAAATCTTTCCAAAGTATCANAAAGTTCAATTGGAAAAATCAGTAACAAATCAATCGAGCCTTATTAAAAGGAAATTGGAATCAATTACAAGTTGGCTGAACCCTTTTGAAAGAAAAACCCTCATATATAAGCACACAAGTGTCAAACAAGAAAGAAAAGATTGGCATAGACAATTTCAAAATCATAAGCAAAGGAAAGTTCCAGCTCAGTTTATAGACTCAACATGAGTTTGAGAGAGCCCAGGGCCCTAAATAGAACCCTAGTCCCAACACAGAACCCAAAACTCGTAAAAACCCCAAACCCTAGGGTTTCAATTCGAGTAGGGTACAGAAAGGAGAAGGCAAATCATTGAAATAGACTCAAGGTCTCTTTCAGAGCACATAGATACAATAGCACGTTCGAAGCAACATAGTGAAAAATCATAAAGAACAGGTTTAAGAAAAGCTCAGAACTCAAGCAAGTTCAGGAGAGAAAAGAGGTGACATAGAACTTAGGAACAGTAGTTGAAATAGGTTTAGAACTCAAACACAGGTCCGGTAAAGGCAAACAAGACTTAGTAAGAAAATAGTAAAGGAATACATAAGATAGACATGTAAAAACATGCTGTAGAAACCAGTAGGAGAAATAACATAGCACAAATAGAAGCACATGCGTAATAACGGCAAATAGGATAAGACATGCGAGGAAAGGATACAAGACATAAGCGAAAACTCATAAAACATGGCATAAACAGACAGATTCACACAAAGAAAGAAGAAAAGGAAGAAACAAAAATCGTTTTAAGATTTTGAAAAAAAACTAAATCTAAACAGACTAGTTTTGGAAAGAAAATTAGGGAAAAGCTTTAAAACCTCGAGTATAACACAGATCTATCACAGATCTAAGAAAATAAAGGAAGAAGGAACCTCGAACAAGCTTTTAGGGTTTCTCAGAAACCCCAGCAATGAGAAGGCTTGGAAAGGATCTGGTCTCAAACAGTTCTGAACCATAGCTAGGCCTTTTAAAGCTCGAACACGTCAGAACGGTGCCGGAGAGGCCATAGGAGCACAGATCAGTGAAGGATCTAAATAGGTATCGTTGAGGTCAGACCTCAAAACCTTGAACAACAAGGCCTAGGGGTTAAAGCAGGTGAGCACAGGCTGTCCATGGCCTGAGAAGCCATGGACTCCGGTAAGATTGATCGGAGAAGACGAGGGAGATGATTAGGGTTTCTAGGGCTTGAGAGCATTTAAGAGAAGGGGAGCGTTTGAAGGCGGCGGTCGGAAGGGAAATGAGGGTTAGGGTTAGGTCGTGTAGAATTAAAAAGGAAAGAACGAATGAGGGCCGTTGATCAAAATGATCAACGGCCAGGATTTAAAAATACAAACGGACGGGTTTGTTAATTGGGTCAGGGATCGGGTAAAATTGAATTGGGTCGTCGATTTGGGGCCTGATTTGGGGTCAATTGGGTTTAAGATTAAAACGAAATTGAGGATATAATTGAAATGAAATGTGGCCAAAATTGAAATAGCCACTGTTCCCCCTATTATTTTATAAAAATAGTAAAAAATAATTTTAAAAGAAAATTGAAGATGCTGAACCAATTAATAATACGTATGTATTAATTAAAAAATATTAGAACTAATTTTACAATTATAAAATACTTTTAATTGTAGAATAGGCTATAATTGCATTTATATGCAATTAGCTTTTAAAAATAACGAGCAATTTTGTATAAATGTACAAAAATCACCTTAATTATATTTTGGTGTAAATATGAGAATAAAATAAATTATTCGCCAATAATGATAGTCTGGAAATAATTATTGAATTTTGAACTATTAAAATAGACAACAAATTGATTCTAAGAACTTTAAAAAATAAGGTAAAATACCAAAACTCTTGGAAATGCTTATATATGCATGAATATACTATTTTGAGAACATTTGGGTGTATAAAATACATAGTAAAAAATTAGGTTTCAACAGCTGCCCCTCTTTACCAGGGAAGGATGAAAGAGTTATCGGGTAAAGATATGATGACCAATTTTGACCGGAAGCGGCATTTTGAAAAGAATTTGACCGAGCTCTAGTTTCTGAGCTGCCTACATATCCCTGGTTTTACAGGAATCGGGCCGTATGAAGTTCAGGAATCGTTGACGGAACATGCCGACGGAGGTTTGAAAGGACGGACGCGACGCTCGGAAACAAAAGGCGTTTTGAAGTTGATCGGTTGCGAGAACCGGAACGGAGTCGGTCCTGCTGAGACCACCATTGCTAGTCGGTGTACCTGCAAGTGAGCAATACATGTGTATATTGTGCATAAACTTAAACATGATGCAAGTCCCCATCGGACCATGAATGATGTCTTTGGACGGTTAGGATGACGTCCTCAGACCATGATGTCCTCGGCCATGAAGCGCAAAATTAAAGGATTCGCAGGCTATGAAATGATGTTCTCGGGCTATGAAGATGGTGCCTTCGAATGATGACGCCTTTGGATAGTTTGGCAATATTTCAGCCGATGAAATGCAAGATTTGGCGGTATTTCAGCCGACACGAAAGCGTAAATGGCGATATTTCAGCTGGCAGAAAAATTTAAATGTAGTGCGGCGATATTCCAGCCGATATGATAAGTAAAATGGCGATATTTCAGCCGATAGAAAAATTTAAATGCAGTGTGGCGGTATTCCAGCCGATATTATAAGTAAAATGGCAATATTTCAGCCGATTTGCAAGATGTAAATTAAAGTGGCGGTATTTCAGCCATGCAAGAAAGATAAAGTGGCGGTATTTCAGCCATGCAAGTGGAGGTAGAGCTTAACCTCGGAAGGCAGAAAGGGTAGCCTTATGCAGATAATGCAGGATGGAGACAACACTTAGTCTCGGAAGGCAGAAAGATAGCCTTATGCAATGCGGATAATGCAGATAGAGACAACGCTTAGTCTCGGAAGGCAGGAAGGTAGCCTTATGCAGATGATGCTGAATGGAGACAACGCTTAGTCTCGGAAGGCAGGAAGGTAGCCTTATGCAATGCAGATAATGAAGATGGAGACAACGCTTAGTCTCGGAAGGCAGAAAGATAGCCTTATGTAATGCGGATAATGCAGATGGAGATAACGCTTAGTCTCCGAAGGCAGGAAG
The DNA here is from genome assembly GCA_026770625.1 of Nicotiana glauca. NCBI lineage: Eukaryota > Viridiplantae > Streptophyta > Magnoliopsida > Solanales > Solanaceae > Nicotiana > Nicotiana glauca. Next base: position 161 of record MU747196.1, on the reverse strand, counting down.
GTAGCCTTATGCAGATAATGCTAAATGGAGACAGCGCTTAGTCTCGGAAGGCAGGAAGGTAGCCTTATGCAATACAAGAAATGCAGATGGAGACAACACTTAGTCTCAGAAGGCAGAAAGGTAGCCTTATGCAATGCAGGAAATGCAGATGGAGACAACGC
>MU747192.1:28289-45777 GCA_026770625.1 Nicotiana glauca | reverse complement strand
GTCCATGATCTAGAGTTGGCAGCCATTGTTCATGCATTGAAAATTTGGAGGCATTACTTATATGGTGTGACGTGTGAGATGTACACTGATCACAAGAGTCTGCAATACTTGTTCAAGCAGAAAGAGTTGAATTTAAGGTAGCGGAGATGGTTAGAGCTATTAAAGGATTATGATGTTATGATTTTGTACCACCCGTGGAGAGCCAATGTGGTGGAGAATGCATTGAATAGGAAGTCAGCCAGCATGGGTAGTCTTGTTTATGTTCCGGTAAGCCAGAGACCGCTTGCTTTGGATATTCAGGCTTTGGCCAATCGGTTTGTGAGGTTGGACATATCTAAGCCTAGCCGAGTTTTAGCTTGCACTGTCACTCGTTCTTCATTATTGGAACGTATCCGTGATCGGCAGTTTGATGATCCTCATTTATGTGTCCTGAGAGACACTGCGCAGCGTGGAGGTGCCACGAAGGTGACTTTAGATGCGGATGGTGTTTTGAGGCTGCAAGGGCGAGTATGTATTCCCAATGTCAATGGTATTCGAGAGTTGATCTTAGCGGAGGCCCATAGTTCTCGGTATTCTATTCACCCAGGCGCCGCGAAGATGTATCAGGACTTGCGGCAGCATTATTGGTGGCGTAGGATGAAGAAGGACACTGTTGCATATGTGACTCGATGTCTGAATTGTCAGCAGGTCAAGTATGAGCATCAGAGGCCTGGTGGTATGTTTTAGAGGATTGAGCTTCCCGAGTGGAAGTGGGAGCGGATTACCATGGACTTCGTTACTGGACTTCCGGTGACCTAGAAGAAGTTTGATGCTATTTGGGTCATTGTTGATAGGCTGACCAAGTCAGCACATTTCATTCCTGTTGCCACCACCTATTCATCAGAGAGACTTGCTGAGATATACATCTGAGAGAATGTTCGCCTTCATGGTGTGCCGACATCCATCATTTCGGATCGGGGTACATAGTTTACCTCGTGCTTTTGGAGAGCAGTTAAGTAGGAGTTAGATACACAGGCTCAGTTGAGTACAACATTCCATCCTCGGATAGATGGTCAGTCCGAGAGGACTATTCAGATATTGGAGGATATGCTCCGAGCCTGTGTTATTGATTTTGGAGGCTCTTGGGACCAGTTTCTACCTTTAGCAGAGTTCGCCTACAACAACAGCTACCAATCCAGCATTCAGATGGCTCCTTATGAGGCGTTGTATGGTAGGCGATGTCGGTCTCCAGTTGGATGGTTTGAGCTAGGAGAAGCTCGATTTTTGGGTACAGATTTAGTCCAGGAGGCCTTAGATAAGGTCAAGATCATTCAAGATAGGCTTCGTTCGGCTCAGTCGCAGCAAAAGAGTTATGCGGATGGCAAGGTTCGAGATGTAGCTTTTACGGTTGGTGAGCGAGTATTGCTCCGTGTATCGCCTATGAAGTGCGTGATGAGATTTGGGAAGAAGGGCAAGCTTAGCCCTAGGCTCATTGGCCCATTTGAGATTCTTGATCGCGTGGGAGAGGTGTCTTATAGGCTTGCCTTGCCACCTAGCTTGTCAGTCGTGCATCCAGTGTTTCATGTGTCTATGCTCCGGAGGTATCACGGAGATCCTACCCACGTGTTATATTTCAGCACTGTTCAGTTGGACAAGGATCAGCCCTACGAGGAGGAGTCGGTAGCTATTCTAGATCGGCAGGTTCGACAGTTGAGGTCGAAGAGTTTTCCTTCAGTGCGTGTTCAGTGGAGAGGTCAGCCTCCTGAGGCATCGACCTAGGAGTCTGAGTCTGATATGCGGAGTCGTTACCCTCATCTATTTCCTGACTCGGGTACTACTTTCTTTTGTCCGTTCGAGGACGAACGGTTGTTTAAGAGGTGGAGAATGTGATGACCCAAAGGGTCATCACCGTATTTCTCCCTTTTTCCATTCTTCTGAGGCCTTGAAAACCTCATTTTTAGTTGCCTCGATTTGGGTGCGCAGTCCGGGTGCAAAGCCAGAAAGTTTTTATGTTAAAATATGTGATTTCTGTAAAACATTTGAAGAATTATGATATTAATATTGATATAGTTGACTTTGGTCAATATTTTGGATAAACGGACCCGGTCCCGTGATGTGATGGTCCTGGGAGGTCCATAGAAAAATATGGGACTCGGGCATGTGCCCGGAGTCGAAATCCGAGGTCCGGAATCCCGGTAAAAGAATTTTTCTGTTAAATTGTTTTCTGAAATTATTAAAGAAAAATAGAAATGAAAATGAGCTAGAAAATATAGGTATCGGGCTCGTATTTTGGTTCCGACGCCCGGTACAGGTCTTAAATATGCGTTAAGCGCTATCTGTAAAGTTTGGTTGAAAACAGACGTCGTTTGACGTGTTTCGGACAAAAAATGGGAAATTTGGAAGTTATGAACGTTGAAATGAAAATTATGAGTTTTGGGGGTTGATTCTTTGATTTTGATGTTATTTTAGCGATCTGATCGCTCGAGCAAGTTCGTAGGATGATATTGAGTTAGTGTGTGTGTTTGGTTGGGAGCCCCGAGGGCTCGGGAGTATTTTCGGAGGTGTTCGGGGTGGTTTTGGAACTTAGTGTAATTGAAGAAAATCTGCAACAGGTGCTCTATGATTTTCTTCTTCGCGTTCGCACTATGCCTTTCGCATTCGCAAAGCTTCAGCTTCATCCTTCATCGCGTTCGCATCACTAGTTCGCGTTCGCGTAGAGTTATGGAACTCTAAGGGTCCAGCCCTCTTTTCTTCTTCGCGTTCGCGATGACTGGACCGCATTCGCATAGGTCCCCATTCCCTTCCCATCGCATTCGCGTACAGGCTAGCGCGTTCACGTAGGCCAATTCCCTGGACCCCCCTAGTCTTTCTCTTCGCATTTGCATCCTTCTCATCGCGAACGCGATGGTCTGTTGAGTCAACCCTTCGCGAACGCGACCTTGCTCCCGCGAACGCGAAGGGTAATTTTGCCCAGTTATTTAAAATGTCCAAAACAGAACAGTGACGGGAAATTTTCATCAAATACACGAACCCTTTCTTCTGCAAAGCTTCTAGGCGATTTTTAGAGCATCTCTTCACCAATGCTTCTCGAGTAAGTATTGTTTAACTCATTTTCTTCATTTTCCATCATCATCTATTGAAATCGTAGGCCTAAAACATGTAATTTAGGGTAGAAATTGGGGAAAATGGGTAGTGTTAGGGTTTTCTATATTTTCTTGATTAAGACCTCGTTTTGGGGTCGAATGTGAAAAAAAATTATATATTTGAACTCGTGGGGTTATGGGTGATTGGAATTTGGTCCGAGCCTCGAGTTTGGACCATGTGGGCCTGGTGTCGGATTTTGCTATTTTTGGAAGAATGATGGGAATTCTATTTATAGGCTATGAGATTGTGTTTTTGAGCCATTATTGATAATATTGAACTAATTATGGCTAGATATCGTTGTTTCGGAGTTGGATTCTAGAGGAAAGCCGGTGTTAGAGGCTTCATTGCTATTTCCGGACCGAGGTAAGTGTTTGATCTAATTTTTGCTTGACGGAATAGGATTAGAGTATCCTAAATGCTATTTACTAATTGATCGAGTGCGGTGTATAGGCGTGGTGATGAGTGTCTATACACCGGAGTCTAGCATGACCGTGGTTCTTTGATTGTACTTGTTTTTGAGATAAATTGGAACTCTTCTAAGTTAAAATATGTTTTTTTCTACAAATGTGAAGAGTTTGAGGATAAGTTGTGAAATATCAATATTTTGGAGCGTTGGCTCGAATGATAAATACCATTGAGTAATAGATGAAACTATTGAAAGGAGTTGTGATTGATCCCTTGCTGGGATTGTTAAATATACTGAATATTTTCCCTTGCCAGGATGTGAAAGCTAATGATGTTATCTCCCTTGCTGGGATTTTGGTATAAATTGAACACTCCCATGCCGGGATTTTGGTACAAATTGAACACTCCCTTGCCGGGATACTTGAGTTGTTAGATATATTCCCTCGTCGGGACTTTTGTATTTTCTTGATGTTACTCCCTTCGCACATGAGTTGCGAATGATGTTGGGTGAGTTTTGTTGGTAAATATTGAGGATCGGGTCGCACGCAGCAACGGATTAATTGTCGAAAATCGGGTTGCACGCCGCAACGGATTAATTATCGAGGATCGGGTTGCACACCGCAACGGATTAAAGTTTGATGATCTGGTTGCACGCCGCAACTGTGTTAAATATTGAGGATCGGGTTGCGCGCCGCAACGGGAATGTGGACTGAGTATATTGTTCTGTGTGTTGAGCTTTCCGGTATTTCATTTTCAGTTATTACCTGCTCAGTTTTCACTCTTGTTAGCCGATTTCTATATTTGAACTGTTGTACCCCCAGCATGCTTCCCTCCCCTTTTAACTGTTTACATTAGTGTATTCTTCTGTTATTGTATATATCTATACAGGTTGTTTGTGGTAGGTCCTGTCTAGCCTCGTCACTACCTCGCCGGGGTTAGGCTAGGACCTTACCAGCACATGGGGTCGGTTGTGCTGATGCTACACTTCTGTGCATTTTTGAGCACAGATCAAGAGGCAGCTTACGGACCACCGCAGCAGTTCTAGACCGGGAGCCGACCTTCAGTCTAGAGACTCTTAAGTAGATTAGCTAACGTCCGCGGGCTTAGAGTCTCATCTATGTTATTTCAGTTTGTTTATTTGTATCGAGACAGACTCTTGTGTATTTTCTTTCTGACTGATGTTTTTAGTACTCCTTAGTAGCCCGTGAGTGGTGACACCAGATACTGGGTAAAGATATGTTTTAAACTTTCGCATTATGATTTCGTTTTTGTTAAAAGTCTTTCGCATATTTTGAGTATTTATTTCAGTTTATCATATTGTTCTAGATAAAAACTTTGTGAAATGTTTAATTAGTTAGCTTGACTAGCTCCGATAGTAGGCGCCATCACGACCCCGGTGGTGGGAAATTCGGGTCGTGACAAGTTGGTATCAGAGCACTAGTTTACTTGGGTCTCACAACTCACGAAAAATCTCGGTAGAGTCTGAGGGATCGGTACGGAGACGTCTGTATTTATCCCCCAGAGGCTACAGAGTTAGGAAACATTTGACTTTTGTTCTTTCTTGTCGTGCGAATCTATTTCTCAAATACTGATTGTCCTTCTACTCTGTTCTTTCGCAGATGGCGAGAACACGTGCTTCTTCTTCTACCGCGTAGCAGCCCGAGCCCCCAGCAGCAGCTCCCACAAGGGGCAGAGGCCGAGGCCATGCCAGAGGCCGTGGTAGGGGCAGAGCTCAGCCCCAGGCAGCAGTTCCAGAGGTGGAGCCTCATATTGACTTTGATGAGGAGGTTCCAGCCCCAGCAGCTCCAGTGGGCCCAGCTCAGGTCCGAGGAGGGGTTATGTTTCCCCCGGATCTCCAGGATGCCCTCGTCCGTATAGCAGGCTTTATGGATAATGTCACTAGAGCGGGTTTGCTGCCAGTAGCACCAGCCACTTCTCAGGCTGGAGGAGGGTTTCAGACTCCTGCTACGTGTACTACATAGCAGGTAGCTCCCCGGACTCAGGTTCCAGTGGTTTAGCCCGCAGTGGTAGCTCAGACAGGTATTACAACTCAGGCCGGTGATGGAGCGACCATGTCTTCGGATGCTTTGTGGAGACTTGATCGGTTCTCCAAGATTTTGACCACCACTTTCAGCGGTGCTTCATCGGAGGATCCCCAGTATTTTCTATTCAGTTGTCATGAGATCCTCAGGACTATGGGTATAGTGGAGACCAACGGGGTCAATTTTTGCACCTTCAGGCTTGCAGGATCCGCCAAGACTTGGTGGAGAGATTATTGCCTATCTAGACCAGCAGGGTCTCCAGCTTTGACATGGGATCAGTTTGCGAAGTTATTCTTGGAGAATTTTCTCCCCGTCACTCAGCGGTAGGCACTTCGTAGGCAGTTTGAGTGCCTCCAGCAGGGCTCCATGACAGTTACACACTATGAGACCAGATTTGTTGATTTGGCACGCCATGCAGTTGTGATACTACCTACAGAGCGAGAGAGGGTCCGGAGATTCATTGATGGATTGATTCAGCCAATCCGTCTTCAGATGGCCATGGGAGTTGGTAGTGATATTTCCTTTCAGGAGGAGGCCAATGCGGCCCGCCGGGTAGAGATGGCACTCACTTGGGGAGGTGTTCAGGGGTCACATAAGAGGCCTCGTCATTCTGGTAGGTTCAGTGGTACCTCATCTGGAGGTAGGGATTCATATGACAGAGGCCACCCTCAGAGGCCCTTTCAGTCAGCACTTCCGGTTTTACACGGTACTGTGGGCGGTAGCGGTTCTCAGTAGCACTACTCTGATCAGCAGGCCATCAATGCACTACCGCTTCAGAGCCTTCGAGGAGGTCATTCAGGGCGCCAGGGTTAGCCCCAGTCTTCTCAGTTGCCGCATTCTGCTGGGTGTTATGAGTGTGGAGATCTCAGCCACATCAGGAGATATTGCCCAAGGTTGAGGGATGCTCGGTCACAGCAGCTGGGTCCTCGTCCCATGATTCAGGCAGCAGGTAATCCACAGCCCGCCCAGCCAGCTAGAGGAGGGGGTAGGAATCATAGAAGTGGAGGTAGGGACCGTAGAGGTGGAGCTCGGACCGCCAGAGGCAGGGGTCAGCCAGTAGCAGATCGTCCCAGAGACATAGTTCAGGGAGGTGGGGGCCAGCCCGTTGTTATGCTTTGCCAGCCAGGCCAGAGGCCGAGTCATCAGATGCTGTGATTACAGGTACTATTCTGGTTTGTGACAGGGATGCTTCAGTGCTATTTGACCCTGGGTCCACGTATTCATATGTGTCGTCTTATTTTGCTCCCTACTTGGCTATGCCTAGTGATGCCTTGGGCATTCCTGTACATGTATCCAAGCTAGTGAGTGATTCAATAGTGGTCAACAGAGTTCATCATTCATGTGTAATAGTATTTGAGGGTCTTGAGACCCGTGTTGATCTATTGCTTCTAGACGTGGTTGATTTTGATGTTATATTGGGGATGGATTGGTTGTCCCCGTATCATGCGATCTTGGATTGTCACACTAAGATCGTGACCTTGGCTTTACCAGACTTGCCCCGATTGGAGTGGAGAGGGACCCCAGGACATGCCACCCGCAGTGTTATTTCATATGTTAAGGCTCGACGCATGGTCGAGAAGGGGTATTTAGCTTATTTGGCATATGTTCGCGATTCCAGCACGGAGGTTCCTTCTATTGATTCAGTTCCTATTGTTCGGGAGTTTCCAGAGGTTTTTCCTTTAGACATGCCGGGTATGCCGCCCGACAGGGATATTGTTTTTGTATTGATCTGGCCCCAGGAACGTAGCCCATTTCTATTCTACCGTATCGTATGGCCCCGCTAGAGCTGAAGGAGCTAAAGGATCAGTTGCAGGATTTGCTTGAGAAAGGCTTCATCAGGCCTAGTGTTTCTCCTTGGGGTGCGCCAGTTCTATTTGTGAAGAAAAAGGATGGATTGATGAGAATGTGCATTGATTACCAGCAGCTGAACAATGTGACAATAAAGAACAAGTACCCACTGCCGAGGATTGATGATTTATTTGACCAATTGCAGGGTGCGAAGGTATTTTCAAAGATAGATTTGAGATCATGTTATCACCAGCTGAGGATTAGGGCATCTGATGTCCCTAAGAATGCATTTCGCACTCGGTACGGGCATTATAAGTTTTTGGTCATGTCATTTGGGTTGACCAATGACCCAGCAGCGTTTATGGAGATGATGAACAGAGTGTTCAGGCCTTATTTGGACTTGTTTGTGATATTTTTCATTGATGATATTCTTGTGTACTCCCACAGTCAGGAGGAGCACGAGCAGCACCTAGAGTGGTTCTTCAGACTCTGAAGGATAGCCAGTTGTATGCCAAGTTCTCAAAGTGCGAGTTCTGGTTGAGTTCAATTGCATTTCTGGGTCATGTAGTATCAGCACTGGGCATTCAGGTAGACCCAAAGAAGATTGAGGCACTCAAGAATTGGCCTCGACTAACTTCAACTACTGAGATTCAGAGTTTCTTGGGGTTAGCCGGTTATTATCGTCAATTTGTGGAGGGATTCTTATCTATAGCAGCCCCGATGACCAGGTTGACCCAGAAGGGTGCTCAGTTCCAGTGGTCAGACGAGTGCGAGGAGAGCTTTCAGAAGCTCAAGACAGCTCTGACTACGGCACCGATCTTGGTTTTGCCCTCAGGTTCAGGGCCTTATACTGTTTATTGTGATGCTTCTCGTATTGGGCTTGGCACAGTATTGATGCAGGATGGCAGGGTCATTGCTTATGCTTCGACACAGTTGAAGATTCACGAGAAGAACTACCCAGTCCATGATCTAGAGTTGGCAGCCATTGTTCATACGTTGAAAATTTGGAGGCATTACTTATATGGTGTGACGTGTGAGGTGTACACTGATCACAAGAGTCTGCAATACTTGTTCAAGCAGAAAGATTTGAATTTGAGGCAGCGGAGATGGTTAGAGCTATTAAAGGATTATGATGTTACGATTTTGTACCACCCGTGGAGAGCCAATGTGGTGGCGAATGCATTGAGTAGGTAGTCTTGCTTATGTTCCGGTAAGCCAAAGTCCGCTTGCTTTGGATATTCAGGCTTTGGCCAATCGGTTTGTGAGGTTGGACATATCTGAGCCTAGCCGAGTTCTAGCTTGCATTGTCGCTCGTTCTTCATTATTAGAACGTATCCGTGATCGGCAGTTTGATGATCCTCATTTATGTGTCCTGAGAGACACTATGCAGTGTGGAGGTGCCACGAAGGTGACTTTAGATGAGGATGGTGTTTTGAGGTTGTAGGGGCGAGTATGTGTTCCCAATGTCAATGGTATTCGAGAGTTGATCTTAGAGAAGTCCCATAGTTCTTGGTATTCTATTCACCCAGGCGCCGCGAAGATGTATCAGGACTTGCGGCAGCATTATTGGTGGCGTAGGATGAAGAAGGACATTGTTGCATATGTGACCCGATGTTTGAATTATCAGCAGGTCAAGTATGAGCATCAGAGGCCTGGTGGTGTGTTTTAGAGGATTGAGCTTCCCGAGTGGAAGTGGGAGCAGATTACCATGGACTTCGTTACTGGACTTCCGGTGACATGGAAGAAGTTTGATGCTATTTGGGTCATTATTGATAGGTTGACCAAGTCAGCACATTTCATTCCTATTGCCACCACCTATTCATCAGAGAGACTTGATGATATCTACATCCGAGAGATTGTTCGCCTTCATGGTGTGCCGACATCCATCATTTCGGATCGGGGTATGCAGTTTACCTCGCGCTTTTAGAGAGCAGTTCAGCATGAGTTAGGTACCCAGGTTCAGTTGAGTACAGCATTCCATCCTCAGATAGATGGTCTGTTCGAGAGGACTATTCAGATATTGGAGGATATTCTCCGAGCCTGTGTTATTGATTTTGGAGGCTCTTGGGACCAGTTTCTACCTTTAGTAGAGTTCGCCTACAACAACGGCTACCAATCCAGCATTCAGATGGCTCCTTACGAGGCATTGTATGGTAGGCGATGTCGGTCTCCAGTTGGATGGTTTGAGCCGGAGAGGCTCGGTTTTTGGGTACAGATTTAGTCCAGGAGGCCTTGGATAAGGTCAAGATCATTCAATACAGGCTTCGTTCGGCTCAGTCGCGGCAAAAGAGTTATGCGGATCGTAAGGTTCGAGATGTAGCTTTCATGGTTGGTGAGCGAGTATTGCTCTGTGTATCGCCTATGAAGGGCGTGATGAGATTTGGGAAGAAGGGCAAGCTTATCCCTAGGTTCATTGGCCCATTTTAGATTCTTGATCGCATGGCAGAGGTGGCTTATAGGCTTGCCTTGCCACCTTGCTTGTCAGTCGTGCATCCAGTGTTTCATGTGTCTATGCTCCGGAGGTATCACGGAGATCCTACCCACGTGTTAGATTTCAGCACTGTTCAGTTGGATAAGGATCTGTCCTACGAGGAGGAGTCGGTAGCTATTCTAGACCGGCAGGTTCGACAGTTGAGGTCGAAGAGTTTTCCTTCAGTGCGTGTTCAGTAGAGAGGTCAGCCTCCTGAGGCATCGACCTGGGAGTCTGAGTCTGATATGCGGAGTCGTTACCCTCATCTATTTCCTGACTCAGGTACTACTTTCTTTTGTCCGTTCGAGGGCGAACGGTTGTTTTAGAGGTGGAGAACGTGACGACCCAAAGGGTCATTACCGTATTTCTCCCTTTTTCCCGCTTTCAAAACCTTGAAAACCTCATTTTTAGTTGCCTCGATTTGCGTGTGCAGTCCGGGCGCAAAGCCAGAAAGTTTTTATGTTAAAATATGTGAATTTTGTAAAACATTTGAAGAATTATGATATTAATATTGATAAAGTTGACTTTGGTCAACATTTTGGATAAACGGACCCGGACCCGTGATGTGATGGTCCTGGGAGGTCCGTAGAAAAATATGGGACTCGGACATGTGCCCGGAGTCGAAATCCGAGGTCTGGAATCCCGGTAAAAGAATTTTTCTGTTAAATTGTTTTCTGAAATTATTAAAGAAAAATATATATGAAAATGAGCTAGAAAATATAGGTATCGGGCTCGTATTTTGTTTTTGACGCCCGGTACAGGTCTTAAATATGCTTTAAGCGGTATCTGTAAAGTTTGGTTGAAAACGGACGTCGTTTGACGTGTTTCGGACAAAAAATGGGAAATTTGGAAGTTATGAACATTGAAATGAAAATTATGAGTTTTGGGGGTTGATTCTTTGATTTTGATGTTATTTTAGCGAATTGATCACTCGTGCAAGTTCGTAGGATGATATTGAGTTAGTGTGTGTGTTTGGTTGGGAGCCCCGAGGGCTCGGGAGTATTTTCGGAGGTGTTCGGGGTGGTTTTGGAAGTTAGTGGAATTGCAGAAAATCTGGAACAGGTGCTCTGTGATTTTCTTCTTCGCGTTTGCACTATGCCTCTCGCGTTCGCGAAGCTTCAGCTTCATCCTTCATCGCGTTCGCATCACTAGTTCGCGTTCGCATAGAGTTATGGAACTCTAAGGGTCCAGCCCTCTTTTCTTCTTCGCGTTCGCAATAACTGGACCGCATTCGCGTAGGTCCCCATTCCCTTCCCATCGCGTTTGCGTACAGGCTAGCGCGTTCGCGTAGGCCAATTCCCTGGACCCCCTAGTCTTTCTCTTCGCATTCGCATCCTTCTCATCGCGAACGCGATGGTCTGTTGAGTTGACCCTTCGCGAATGCGACCTTGCTCCCGCGAACGCGAAGGGTAATGTTGCCCAGTTATTTAAAATGTCCAAAACAGAACAGTGATGGGAAATTTTCATCAAATACACGAACCCTTTCTTCTCCAAAGCTTCTAGGCAATTTTTAGAGCATCTCTTCACCAAAGCTTCTCGGGTAAGTATTGGTTAACTCATTTTCTTCATTTTCCATCATCATCTATTGAAATCCTAGGCCTAAAACGTGTAATTTAGGGTAGAAATTGGGGGAAATGGGTAGAGTTAGGGTTTTCTATATTTTCTTGATTAAGACCTCGTTTTGGGGTCGAATGTGAAAAAAAATTATATATTTGAACTCGTGGGGTTATAGGTAATTGGAATTTGGTCCGAGCCTTGAGTTTGGACCATGTGGGCCCGGTGTCAGATTTTGCTATTTTTGGAAGAATAATGGGAATTCTATTTATAGGCTATGAGATTGTGCTTTTGAGCCATTATTGATAATATTGAACTAATTATGGCCAGATATCGTTGTTTCGGAGATGGATTCTAGAGGAAAGGCGGTGTTAGAGGCTTGATTGCTATTTCCGGACTGAGGTAATTGTTTGATCTAATTTTGGCTTGAGGGAATAGGGTTAGAGTATCCTAAATGCTATTTGCTAATTGATCGAGTGCGGTGTATAGGCGTGGTGACGAGTGTCTCTACACCGGAGTCTAGCATGACCGTGGGTCTTTGTTTGTACATGTTTTTGAGATAAATTGGAACTCTTCTAAGTTAAAATTTGTTTTTTTCTACAAATGTGAAGAGTTTGAGGATAAGTTGTGAAATATCAATATTTTTGAGCGTTGGCTCGAATGATAAATACCATTGAGTAATGGATGAAAGTATTGAAAGGAGTTGTGATTGATCCCTTGCCGGGATTGTTAAATATACTGAATATTTTCCATTGCCGGGATGTGAAAGCTAATGATGTTATCTCCCTTGTTGGGATTTTGGTATAAATTAAACACTCCCTTGCCGGGATTTTGGTATAAATTGAACACTCCCTTGCCGGGATACTTGAGTTGTTAGATATATTCCCTCGTCGGGACTTTTGTATTTTCTTGATGTTACTCCCCTCGCACCTGAGTTGCGAATGATGTTGGGTGAGTTATGTTGGTAAATATTGAGGATCGGGTTGCACGCCGCAACGGATCAATTGTCGAAAATTGGGTTGCACGCCGCAACGGATTAATTGACGAGGATCGGGTTGCACGCCGCAACGGATTAATGTTTGAGGATCTGGTTGCACGCTGCAACGGTGTTAAATGTTGAGGATCGGGTTGCGCGCCGCAACGGGAATATGGACTGAGTATATTGTTCTGTGTGTTGAGCTTTCCGGTATTTCTTTATCAGTTATTACCTGCTCAGTTTTCACTCTTGTTAGCCGATTTCTATATTTGAACTGTTGTAACCCCCAGCATGCTTCCCTCCCCTTTTAACTGTTTAGATTAGCGTATTCTCCTGTTATTGTATATATCTGTACAGGTTGTTTGTGGTAGGTCCTGTCTAGCCTCGTCACTACCTCGCCGGGGTTAGGCCAGGCACTTACCAGCACATGGGGTCGGTTGTGCTGGTGCTACACTTCTGTGCCTTTTTGAGCATAGATCACGAGGCAGCTTACGGACCGCCGCAGCAGTTCTAGACCGGGAGCCGACCTTTAGTCCAGAGACTCTTAGGTAGCTTAGCTGGCGTCCGCGGGCTGGGAGTCTTATCTATGTTATTTCAGTTTGTTTATATGTATCGAGACCGACTTTTGTGTATTTTCTTTCAGACTGATGTTTTTAGTACTCCTTAGTAGTCCGTGAGTGGTAACACCAGATACTGGGTAGAGATATGTTTTAAACTTCTGCATTATGATTTCGTTTTTGTTAAAAGTCTTCTGCATATTTTGAGTATTTATTTCAGTTTATCATATTGTTCTAGATAAAAACTTTGTGAAATGTTTAAATAGTTGGCTTGCCTAGCTTCGATAGTAGGCGCCATCACGACCCCGGTGGTGGGAAATTCGGGTCGTGACAAAAATGAGGTCTAAATCAAAGAAGATTGAAAAGCCATAACTCTACCCATTTCCCCCAATTTCAACCCTAATCCATGGGATTTAAGCTTAGGAATTCACTAATTAATGAAGAAAAATGAAGGAAATAAGTGGGGATTTACTAACCCAAGTGGTCATGAAGAATGGGGGCTCCAATGGACTCCTAGAGCTTGGGGAAGAAGAGAGCTCATATGAATTTTGAGTGAAACCCGTATGTTTTGATTCTGGAAACTTAAAAATATAACTGGGTGAATTTGCCCTATGCGTTCGCGAGAGAGTGTTCGCGTTCGCGATGGGCAACTGGACAGGGCATCACGTTCACGATTGGGGGAACGCGAACACGAAGAGGTAAGCTGAGGGGTCCAGGAATTGTTATACGCGAACACGTGAAGAGCCACGCGAACGCGATGAGGAAACTGATGAAGTTACGCGTTCGCGAACAGTGGAATGCGAACGCGAAGAAGAATTTTTGGGGTTCTGAAATTGGCTTACGCGATCGCGAGAGCTGTGACGCGAACGTGAAGAAGGGAACCTGGGAAGCATCGCGAATGTGAGATGGCCGCGAACGCGAAGAAGGAAAAACCTATGCAAAAATTGCAGAACATCTGCTATCATCCTAAGTCCAAAACAATCCCGAACACCTCCGAAAACACTCCTTAGTCCTCGGGCTCCTAACCAATCACACACACTAACTCGACAACATCCAACGAACTTAACCGAGCGATCAAATCGCAAAAATAACTTCATAAATGAGGAATCAAACCTCAAAATCAACACTTTTTTGTCAAACTTCTTAAACTTTCACTTTTCGATATTTAGGTCCGAAACACGTCAAAAGACGTCTGATTTCAACCAAATTACACAGAAACGTCTTAAACCACATATAAGACCTGTACCAGGCGCCGAAACCAAAATACGGGCCCGATACCAATATTTTCTGATCCATTTTCATTTCAATTTTTTATATAAATATCAAAAAAAACAATTTCTTTTAAAAATTCATTTCTCGAGCTCGGGACCTCGGATTTCGGTTCCGGGCATACGCCCGAGTCCCATATTTTTCTACGGACCGTCCAATCATGGGTTCGGGTCCGTTTACCCAAAATGTTGACCAAAGTCAACTTTAATCATATTAATATCAAAATTCATTTTTTTTTCACACAGAATTCATATTTAAGCTTTCCGACTACGTGCCCGAACTGCGCATGCAAATCGAGGCGACTAAAATGAGGTTTTCAAGGCCTCGGAAGCGCAGAAAAGAGAGAAAATAGGTGATGACCCTTTGGGTCATGACATTCTCCAACTCTAAAATAATCATTCGTCCTCGAACAGACAAAAGAAAGAAGTACCTGAGTCGGGAAAAGATGAGGATAACGGCTCCGCATATCAGACTCGGACTCGCAGGCCAATGCCTCAGGAGGCTGACCTCTCCACTGAACATGCACTGGAGGAAAACTCTTCGACCTCAACTGTCAAATCTGCCGGTCTTGAATAGCTACCGGCTCCTCCTTATAAGACAGATCGTTGTCCAACTGGACAGTGCTGAAATCTAACACATGGGCTGGATCGCCGTGATACCTCCGAAGCATGGACACATGAAACACTGGATGCACGACTAACAAGCTAGGTGGCAAGTCAAGTCTATAAGCCACCTCTCCCACACGATCGAGAATCTCAAATGGACAAATGAACCTAGGGCTAAGTTTGCCCTTCTTCGCAAGTCTCATAACGCCATTCATAGGCGACACTCGGAGCAATACTCGCTCACCAACCATGAAAGCCACGTCTCAAACCTTGCAATCTGCATAACTCTTCTGCATGGACTGAGTTGTTCGAAGCCTATCCTGAATGATCTTGACCTTATCCAAGGCCTCCTGAATTAAATCTATATCCAATAACCGAGCATCTCCGATTCAAACCATCCAACTAGAGACCGACATCGCCTACCATACAACGCCTCATATAGAGCCATCTGAATGCTGGACTGGTAGCTGTTGTTGTAGGCGAACTCTGCTAAATGCAAAAACGGATCCCACGAACCTCCAAAGTCGATAACACAAGCCCGGTGCATATCCTTCAAAATCTGAATAGTCCGCTCGGATTGACCGTCCGTCTGAGGATGAAATGTTGTGCTCAACTCAACCTGGGTGCCCAACTCTCCTTGAACTGCCCTCCAGAAGCGCGAGGTAAATTGCGTATCCCGGTCCGAAATGATAGATGCCAGCACCCTATGAAGGCGAGCAATCTCTCTGATGTAGATCTCAACTAACCTCTCTGATGAATAAGAGACCGCTACAGGAATGAAATGTGCTGACTTGGTCAGTCTATCGACAATAACCCGTATCACATCGAACTTCTTTTGGGTCAACGGGAGTCCAGTAATAAAATCCATAGTAATCCTCTCCCACTTCCACTCGGGAAGCTCAATCCTCTTAAAAAGTCCACCAGGCCTCTGATGCTCTCACTTAACCTGCTGATAGTTCAAACAACGAGCCACATATGCAACCTCACAAATAGATTGGCCAAGGCCTGAATATCCCAAACAAGTGGTCTCTGGCTGACCAGAATATAAGCAAGGCTACCCATGCTAGCGGACTTCCTACTCAATGCATCGGCCACCACATTGGCTTTCCCCGTGTGATACAAAATAGTAACATCATAATCTTTCAATAAATCCAACCACCTACTCTGCCTCATATTCAACTCCTTTTGCTTGAACAAGTATTGAAGACTCTTTCGATCAGTGTACACCTCACACGTTACACCATATAGGTAATGCCTCTGCCATCCTGCATTAATACTGCACCAAGCCCAATTCGGGAAGCATCACAATAGACTGTATAAGGCCTTGAACCCCTGGGCAAAACTAATACCGGTGTCGTGGTCAGAGCTGTCTTGAGCTTCTAAAAGCTTGCCTCACACTCATTCGACCATCTGAACTGGGCACCCTTCTGGGTCAATCTGTTCATCGGGCTACAATGGATGAAAACCTCTCCACGAACCGACGGTAGTAGCCTGCTAACCCCAAGAAACTCCGAATCTCTGTAGCTGATGCTGGTCGAGGCTAGTTCTTGACTGCCTCAATCTTTTTCGGGTCCACCTGAATAACCTCTGCTGATACACCGTGACCCAGTAATGCAACTGAACTCAACCAGAACCCACACTTCGAGAACTTAGCATATAACTGACTATCCTTCAGAGTCTGAAGAACCACTCTGAGGTGCTGCTCGTTCTCCTCCTGGATGCGGGAGTATATCAGAATATCATCAATGAAAACTATCACAAACAAGTTCAAATAAGGCCTGAACACTCGGTTCATCAACTCCATGAATGCTACTGATAACTGTGAATTGTGCATGTTTTATACCCATTCTTACCTAAGCTTTGTGCATAAATTGCTCTTGATTAGTCCTGAATTGCTCATAAGTTGCGTTTGATTGCAGGTTTGAGCGACTAGATGATGAATATCACAAATCGGCTCAAAAGGGAGTGAAACCTGCCAAGCGCCAGAAGATGACTGAAACCTGGGAAAAAGAGACCTGTGCGGACTGCACTGATTTGTCATGCGGACGCACAGGAATGTTTAGAGAATAATCAAGTATCAGCCCAAGCTGCGCGGTCCGCACTATTTTGTTGTGCAGCCGCGTAGAAAATTTCAGAGAGGCATATCTTGAGGAAGTTCCACGCAGATCGCAATCCATTTCTACGCGGTCCGCAACGAAGAGTGATCAGAGGCTAAAAATTCTAAGGCAAAATTCCATGCGGCCGCACACCAAATCAGTGCGGTCCGTGTGGATACAAGATTAGAGAGCTAAAAATGGGACAGTTTGTACAGTGCGGCCGCAATCCATTTCTACACGGTCCGCATTACTTGCCTTATGCGGCCGCGCACATTTTTACGCGGTCCGCATGACCTTGCCTATGTGGCCGCGTGACATTTCTACGCAGTCCACATCCTCAAGTCCAGAAGCCAGAATATGAAGACCATTTACCCTATGCGGCCGCATGACATTTCTATGCGGTCCGCGACAGACCCTTAGGGGTATTTTTGTCTGATTTTTCCTGTGTAGTATAAATAGAACATTTTACTTTTTTAGGTCAAGTTTTGTAATCTGTTTGAGCGGCTGAGCCCGAGACAACTTGTATTAGCCTATTTTAGGCAATTTTCTCATACATTTAGCATGGATTCACGTGGATTAATATTGTAGTTAATGATTATGTCA
>MU747192.1:2335-16561 GCA_026770625.1 Nicotiana glauca | reverse complement strand
AGTTGATAAATTTAGTGGATAAACCAAAAATGATAGGAGCAAAATTAGGAGCCAAAACACCTTCCTAGACTTCACAAATACTCAACTCCCATAACTAGCTCCCTGAGGAAATTGACCTCGAAACCACTATCGGGTAAAAGTTATTAGCGCCCACTCTTCCCAAGGGTTGAGTCCGCACCGATCACTTGGGCATTGGTCTATCCAATTGCCATGAGGAATGTTGTCTTAGGGACATCGGATGCCCTAATCCTCAACTGGTGGTAGCCAGATCTTAAGTTTATCTTTGAAAACACCTTCGCACCCTGAAGCTGGTCGAACAAATTGTTAATACTCGACACTGAATACTTGTCCTTTATTGATACCTTGTTCAACTGCCGGTAATCAATGCATATCATCATCGAACCATCCTTTTTCTTCACAAATAACACTGGCGCACCCCAAGGCGAAATGATGGTCTAATGAAACCCTTCTCGAGCAAATCCTGTAACTGATCCGTTAGCTTTTTCAACTCTGGCGGGGCCATGCGATATGGCAGAATGGTAATGGGTTGTGTGCCCGGAGCCAGATCAATACAGAAATCAATATCCTTGTCGGGCAGCATACCCGGCAGGTCTGAAGGATAACCTCGGGGAACTCCTGAACAATATGAACAAAATCAATAGAAGGGGCCTCTGTGCTGGAATCACGAACATACGCCAGATAAGCTAAACACCCCTTCTCGGCCATGCGTCGAGCCTTCACATATGATATAACACTGCGGGTAGCATGCCCTGGCGTCCCTCTCCACTCTAAATGGGCAAATCTGGCAAAGACAAGGTCACGATCTTGGCATGACAATCCAAGATAGAATGATACGGGGACAACCGATCCATCTCTAATATAACGTCAAAATCCACCATGTCTAAGAGCAATAAATCAACACGGGTCTCAAGACCCTCAAACACTACCACACAGGAACGATGCACTCGGTCCACCACTATAGAATCGCCCACCGGTGTAGATACAGAAACAGGAATACCCAAAGCATCACTAGGCATGACCAACTACAAAATAGGATGACACATACGAATACGTTGGCCCAGGGTCAAATAGCACTGAAGCATCCCTATCACAGACCAGAATAGTACCTGTAATAACTGCATCTGAAGACTCAGCCTCTGGCCTAGCTGGAAGAGCATAACACCGGGACTGGGCCCCACCTCCTTGAACCACATCTCTGGAACGGTCGGCTGCTGGCTGGCCTCTACCTCTGGCGGTCCGAGCTCCACCTCTATGACCTCTACCTCCACCTCTATGACCTCTACCCCCGCCCCTAGCAGGCTGGGCGTCCTGTGGATGACCTGGTGCCTAAATCATAGGGCAAGGACCCTGCTGCTGGGAACTACCCGAAGCTCAAGGGCAAAATCTGACAATGTGACTCGGGTCACCACAACCGTAACAAGCCCTCGGCTGCTGAGACTGCTAACCCTATCGACCTGAATGTCCACCCCGAAAACTCTGAAGTGGTGGGGAACTGTGAAGCTGCTGGTAGGAATAATACGGCTGAGAACCTCGACCGTCTGAAGTACAATGAGAAACCTGAAGAGCTGACTGAAAGGGCCTCGTAGGATGGCCTCTACCATAAGAATCTCTACCTCCAAACGATGTACCACTGAACCTACTCGTATGACGGGGCCTCTTATCTGACCCATTACCACCTCCCCATGCAAGAGACATCTCAACTTTACGGGCCGCATTAGCCGCCTCCTGAAAACAAAATCTCACTCCCGACACCCATAGCCATCTGGAGACGGGTCGGCTGAATCAATCCATCAATAAACCTCCGCACCTCTCTCTCTCGGTGGGGAGTATAACAGTAACATGGCGTGCCAGATCAATGACCCGGATCTCATATTGAGTGACTATCATAGAGCCCTGCTGGAGGCGCTCGAACTGCTTGCGAAGAGCCTCTCGCTGAGTAACTGGGAGAAACTTCTCCAAAAATAACTCTGCAAATTGGTACCAAGTCGGAGATGGTGACAATGCTGGCGTGGCTAAACAATAGTCCCTCCACCAAGTCTTGGCGGATCCAGATAGACGAAAGGTGACGAAGTCGACCACATTGGTCTCCACAATACCCATAGTTCGAAGAACCTTATGGCGGCTATATAAGAAATCCTGGGGGTCCTCTGTAGAAGTACCGCTAAATATGGTGGTAAAGAGCTTGATGAACCTATCCAGCCTCCACAAAGCATTCGCGGACATAGCCGTTCCATCGCCGATCTGAGTCATAATACCTGGCTGAACTACCACAGCTGGCTAAACTACTGGAACCTGAGCCTGAGGAGCTACCTGCTCCGGACTACGCTTAGCAGGAGTCTAAACTCCTCCTCCAGCCTGAGAAGTGGCTGGTGCTACTGGAAGCAAACCCACTCGAGAGACGCTCTCCGTAAAGCCTACCAACCTAACCAAAGCGTCTTGAAGAACTGGGGTGGCTATAAACCCCTCTAGGACCTGAGCTGGACCCACCAGAGCTGCTAGGGCTAGAACCTCCTCGTCATAATCAACATGAGGCTCCACCTCTGGGGCTGCTGCTTGGGACTGAGCTCTGCCCCTGCCTCGGCCTCGTCCTCTGCCTCTCGTAGGAGCTGCTGCTAGGGGCTCGGGCTGCTGCGCGGTAGAAGAGGAAGCACATGTTCTCGCCATCTGCAAAAGAACAGAGTAAAAAGACAAGCAGTATTGAGAAACAGAATCGCACGACAAGAAAGAACAAAAGTGAAATTTTCCTAACTCTGTAGCCTCTGGGGGATAAATACAGACGTCTTTGTATCGATCCCTCAGACACTACTAAGTTTGTCCTGAGTCGTGAGACCTTTGTAACCTAGTGCTCTGATACCAACTTGTCACGACCCGGATTTCTCACCCTCGGGAGTCGTGATGGCACCTACTAATAGGAGTTAGACAAGCCAACTTAATTTACTTCTTTTAGCAATTATCGATCATTTAATAAAAACAACGCATAATATGATAAATCGAAAGTCTCAATATATAATTAACTTGAAGAAATGCGGAAGTTTAACAAAATCCACTACCAAAGAACTGGAGTCACAAACTCACGAACGTCTAGAGAATGCTAAATCAACGTTTGAATAGAACATAAAAGTGTCTGCTTCGGTACAAATGATAACAAACTGAATAAAATAAAAAGGGACTCCGGGCCTGCGAACGTCAGCAATGGTACCTCAAATCTCCATGGACTAAAAACTCGCTCCCAGAATGCTACTGCTACTCCAATGTTGCTCCAACACCTAGATATGTGCAAAAAGATGCACAGAGTGTAGCATCAGCACAACCGACCCCATGTGCTGGTAAGTGCCTGGCCTAACCCCAGCAAAGTAGTGACGAGGCTAGACAGGACTACCAAAACCAACCTGTGCAGTTCAATATATATATATATATATATATATATATATATATATATATATGCAGTAGAAGAGAATACAGAAATTTAACAAGTCAAGAGGGAGGGGAGCATGCTACAGGGGATGCAACAATCCGGATAACAAAAACCAACAAATAAAAGGGTGAAAATGTACAACTACAATATCAACGAGAGTAAAAATTCAACAATTTGCACACACCATCCTTCGTGCTTTTACCCTCATTCTCACCAACACAATCAAATCAGGGCACGGAATGTTCCTTCGTGCATTAATAATCAAAACATGGCACGGAATGTTCCTTCGTGTATTAATAATTAAAACATGGCACGGAATGTTCCTTCGTGCATTAATAATCAAAACATGGCACGGAATGTTCCTTCATGCATTAATAATTAAAACACGGCACAGAATGTTCCTTCGTGCATTAATAATCAAAACATGGCACGGAATGTTCCTTCGTGCATTAACATTTTCTCAACACAAATCGTGCACGGCATCAACCTTCGTGCTTTATCACTCTTTCTCACCCCAAGCAACAATCACAACCAATGGGGCGAGGTGATAGACACACAGTAATAGAAGTCCAGGCAAGGGAAACACAAGTAAACAGTTAAGTCCGGGCAAGAGAAACACAAGTAAACAGTTAAATCCCGGCAAGGGAACAATAATATACGAATACAGCCTGGCAAGGGAATAATCACATTTCTTTATCTTTCTTTCATTTTTTACTCAATAATTACTTTATCATTCAAGCCAACACTCCAAAGAGTTCACAAATCATAGTTCTTTTTCATAATCTTCACATTATATAGAAATCATCAATTACACAAGGAAGAGTCACAACAAACGTAGAATAAGCACAAATAAGGACTCACGGTCATGCTAGACACCAGTGTATAGATACTCATCACCATGCCTCTACACCGTACTCAACAATTAGTAATTGGCAAAGAATACTCTAATCATATTCCCTCAAGCCAAAGTTAGATCAAACACTTACCTCAACTCCCATGGCTAGAATCAATCCACAATGACCGCTTTCCCTCTCGAATTCGGCTCCAACTCAATCAAATCTATGAAATAAAGACTTTATAATATCAATAATACCTAAACAACTCAAACCTAATGCCTAAATATAGATTTCTAACCTTTCTTCCAAAAATTCCAAAACTGACCCCGAGCCTGCTTGGTCAAAACCCGAGGTTCGGACCAAATTCATATCCCTCATCCCCCCACGAGCCCGATTATACAATTTGTTTCCAAATTCGACCCAAAAATGAGGTCTAAATCAAAGAAGATTGAAAAGACATAACTCTACCCATTATTCCCAATTTCAACCCTAATCCATGGGATTTAAGCTTAGGAATTCAATAATTAATGAAGAAAAATGAAGGAAATAAGTGGGGATTTACTAACCCAAGTGGTCTTGAAGAATGGGGGGTCCAATGGACTCCTAGAGCTTGGGGAAGAAGAGAGCTCATGCGAATTTTGAGTGACACCCGTATGTTTTGATTCTGGAAACTTAAAAATATAACTGGGCGAATTTTCCCTACGCGTTCGCGAGAGAGAGGTCGCGTTCGCGATGGGAAACTGGACAGTGCATCGTATTTTCGATTGGGTGAACGCGAACACGAAGGGGAAAGCTGAGGGGTCTAGGAATTGTTATACGCGAACGCGTGAAGAGCCACGCGAACACGATGAGGAAACTGGTGAAGTTACGCGTTCGCGAACAGTGGAATGCGAACGCGAAGAATGAATTTCTGGGGTTCTGAAATTGGCTTATGTGATCGCGAGAGTTGTGACGCGAACGCGAAGAAGAGAACTTGGGAAGCATCGTGAACACGAGATGCAGGCCGCGAATGCGAATAAGGGAATACCTGTGCAAAAATTGCAGAAAATCTGCTATCATCCTAAGTCCAAAACCATCCCGGACACCTCCGAAAGCACTCCCGAGCCATCGGGGCTCCTAACCAATCACACACACTAACTCAAAAATATCCTACGAACTTAACCGAGCGATCAAATCGCAAAAATAACATCATAAACGAGGAATCAAACCTCAAAATCAACACTTTTTCATCAAACTTCTTAAACTTTCACTTTTCGATATTTAGGTCCGAAACACATCAAATGACGTCCGATTTCAACCAAATTGCACAGAAACGTCTTAAACCACATATAAGACCTGTACCAGGCATCGGAACCAAAATACGGGCCCGATACCAATATTTTCTGATCCATTTTCATTTCACATTTTCATATAAATATCAGAAAAACAATTTATTTTAAAAATTCATTTCTCGAGCTCGAGACCTCGAATTTCAATTCCCGGTATACGACAGAGTCCCGTATTTTTCTACGGACCCTCTGGGACAGTCCAATTACGGGTCCGGGTCCGTTTATCCAAAATATTGACCAAAGTCATCTTTAGTCATATAAATATCAAAATTCATCATTTTTCACACAGAATTTATATTTAAGCTTTCCGACTATGCGCTCGGACTGTGTACACAAATCGAGCTGACTAAAATGAGGTTTTCAAGGCCTCGAAAGTGCGGAAAAGAGAGAAACAGTTTGGGTCATCACAATTGAGTTATTATCATTGATTATTTACCTTGCCGTCATTTCTTGAATTTCTTTCCTAATACAATTATTCTGGTTAATTGATTTTCAAGATAAATTTACTAAGCTGAGCCATTTCCTCATATCATGCTGAGTTGGTAGTAATATAGCAATTTTAAATAAAAGAATTAATAACATGTAAGTTAAAATCCGCCATTTTATTTGGTACTTTACCATTTCTAATAGTAGTTATATTTTTCTTTAATTGATTTCTCAACTTAATCTCCTTACTCTATTTGATGTTTTTACTTTACTTGAAAATGAATTGTTATTTTGTTTTAAGTTAATAAATTCTATATTAAATAAAGTAGTTCATCCGATGCTATATTTTATTTGAAAATGTTATTTTCTTCAACCAGATAATTTCTAAAATAAACTCATTCTTCTCATTGATTTCTTGCTTGGTTCACAAATTGTAATTTTACTTTACGATATATAAATAAAATCTCGCGAACATTCTAATTAGCATTGGTCACAACTATTATGTACTGAGTAGAATCTGAATTTTGCCGTGCGAAGTGAGATGGAAAAATATGGGCACAACATGCCATGAGTGTTAAAGGATTGGAAGTTGTGATTTATGATATGAGATTAGGAGAATTGGGATTTTTGAAATTGTGTATTAGAAATGATTTGATTGGTGTAGTTGACCTCGTTTTCCCTACTTTAGCACATTTATATTACATATGTACCCCCGACTATTTGTTGCTTAATTATTTAGTTATTTCTCGTTGCCATTCGTGTTCCCCTTATCTTTACTACTATTTGTAATCTGAATTCTTTATGCTATTGGCATGACATTTATATTCCTTCCTTGTTATCTTTATATCAAACCCTACACAGGTTTACATGTTCGGTAGGTGACTTGACCTGGACTCGTCACCACTCTACCGAGGTTAGGCTTGATACTTACTCGATATAATTATGGTGTACTCATGCTACGCTTCAGCATATTTTTGTGCAGAACTAGGTACTTTGGATTGAGTTAGATTTTGAGACTTATGCTTGTGCGATTGGAGACTTCAAGGTACACCTGATTGACGTTTTCAGGCTCAGAAGTCACCTTCTGTTGTATTTATTTTCATTGTTTCCTTTCATTTTGGAACAGTGATGTATTCATTATGTATAATTACTCCTAGAAAGGCTTATGACTTTTGCTACCGGTTTTGGAATATTGTATCATCTTGAGACTATTGGTTTATTTATAAATTTCTAGTTCATGTTCAATAGTTGTTTAGTATAATCTAATATCATTTCGGTACGTGTTAGGCTTACCTAGTTTTAGAGACTAGGTTCTATCACAACTCCTCGAAGGGATTTTGAGCCTTGACAAGTTGGTATCATATCTCTACGTTCAGAGGTGCTAAGAGTCATAAGCAGGTTTAGTAGAGTCTTACGGATCGGTACAGAGAAGTCTGTACTTATCTTCGAGACGCTACGAAAACTATTAGGAAATTATACTTTTTTTGTTCCTTATCGTGTGGCATTGATTCAGCTCGAACCATATATCTTATTTTCCTTTGGATCCATTCGTGTATGGTGTTATGCACTCGGTACCAGCCATGCGCCAATAGTTTGTGATGTTGTAGATGGGCTTCAAGTGAGTCGTGGATGCTCAAACATTGTCACAACGTGTCATCTAGATCGAGGATACAAAGGTATTGAGAGGCTATTCAGTATTTCACGTGGGGGTGAAACGGTTATAGAATCTAGTTGATAAGTACGAGCTTGGGGAGGTTCAATTGCTTGACTAATCATCGCGGTTGTGGTAGGGTCACGAGGTGGATGTTGATTTAAGGATAGTTTGTGGTATTAGAGACTTTGTGGTTTGTAGGGGATTTCTACTGAGTGTGAGGAACATATTATCATTCAAGGCACCAGAGGAAGCGAGTTTGACTGGCACGAGTTTGTGGATTATCAAATGTTGTGTCTTATGGATTCGCGCCAAGTGATGGAGTCCACTATCGATGAGCAGCTTGTAGGTGTGAATACGTGATTTTTGCCCTATACGAGAATTACTTCCAAAAAATGCAAAAATAAAATAGTTTAGTGTTGTTTGCAATTTTTGTGGATTTTATGTTATTTTTCTCTTATTTTTTGCTCTCGTGTGTGCATGTTTATTTGTTTAAATTAACGAAAATACAAAAATATGTCGCATTTGCATTTAGGATTTAATTCTACAATTAGGAGTAATTAAGTTTGTTGTGTTAAAATGGAAAAATCACAAAAAATAATGTACTTTACATTTTTAGCAATTAGTGTCAAAATTGAGTGATTTTATATTTAATTGGTGTTTAATTTTGTGGGATAATTATTATTAGGAGTTAATTAGTGTTTGAGTTCATTTTTGATTTTATGATTTAATATAGGATTTTGTTTTTAATTTAGGAATTAAAAAGGAAACGAACAAAAAATAGAAAAGAAAAATCGGACTGGGCCAATTTTGAATTAGAAAATCAGGCCCAAAGCAGGCCCTGACCTGGTCCAATCTAGCCAGTCTTAGAGACAGGCGAAACGACGCCGTTTAGGCGTCTCAAATCTAAATCGTCAATCAAACAGATCGAACAGTCCAATCCAGCCCCCACCATCAAAGAAACAATGCCGTTTCAAGCCAATAGATCTCAGCCATTCATCCATCCCCATCCAATGTTCCGAGATCACCTCCCCAGCACCGACCCGTTTTCCCGGACCGACCCAGTTTCCCACTTAACCAAAACGGTACCATTTCCATTTGAGTAAATGATCAAGACCGTTGATCTCGTTTGATCAAACGGCCAGGATCAATTCCCCCCCCCCTATATAAATGCGTAACATACCCAACACCCCCCAAGCCAAACCCCCTCGTTTCTCCATCGTCTCTCTCAGAGACGACCCCTCCCGAAGCCTAGCACCGCCCTCGTACCCTTTCGCCTGAAAGCCGGCGGCAACGATGCCATTGGCCATAAAAACAACACCCCTGAACCATCATGCCTTCCTCTTTCCAAATCCACATTCCATTGTCCTCGAATCATCACCGTCTGTTTCAAATCTCCAATCGAAGGTCCCCGTCCCAAACCCTAGCCTGTCCACTTGACCCCAAACTCACACATTTTGACCATCTGACCTCCCTCGTTCCTAAACCCTGACCTCCCTCGTTCCTAAACCACCTTTAGTTTGCTTCGAATCACCCCGAAAAGTCTCGAATCAAAAGTTTCAGAATGATGATCTGAAGCTAGTTCAGAGACTGAGGTTCGAACCCAGTCCCTGTTTAACCAGTAGGTTTCCGTTTTATTTTTTCTATTAGCTTTTGTTCAGTAAATTCATCTTCTACTCCTTTCTTATTTTTGTTTAAGTTCGAATGTTTCGCGTTTACTCAGTATTGTGTTTCTTCTTTGTTTTCTGAATGATTCGAATTAGCCAGTGTTAGTAAGTTTTGTATGAAACGGTAGCTATTCCCGAAACGGTAGCTATTCCCGTAATTGCTCGCTATTACTGTTAGTTCAAAGTGTGTTATCTATGATTGTCTATCATTTTGCTTATGAATTCAGTCTATTTTTCATTCAGTATATTTACAATATTCCATCAATCTTTTTTTTAGGTTTAATTTAGAAATATAATTTGTTTCAAATGCGGATAGTGTGTATCTGTGTCAGTCAAGTTGGGTTTTAGTAGCTCAGTACAGCTTTTCTCTAATTCATTGGTCTTTTCTCTTTTGATGTTATTTGGTCTGAACTGCTATTTAAGTTCAAAGGTTCTAATTCATTGGTCCTAGTAGTTCTAGCTTGAACTGCTGATTAAGTTTGATGAATTCGATCCCAATGTTTGGTCTGATTGAATCTGACCTTGTTGAATTGTCCTAATACTGTGGATTGGGAGTTAGCTTCATTAATAGGCTTGAATTGGTTATAGCTGATGGGTAGTTTCAGGTTTCCAGGGGGGTGTTTTGGGGATTTTTTAAAGATTAAAAATGGTTAGTTTAAGTTCTATCCAGAATGTACTAATAGAACTATTAAACTAATGACATTGTTTAACACATAGTGAGTTGGGAAACATAATAGTATGGGGAGTTTATGGGAAGTAATTGAATACTATAATAGGCCCATAACACCATTAAAAATAAGAGGGGACATATGGTAGTGGGGGACAAGTGAATTAAAAGAAAACAAAACATGTAGTAATGGGGTTCTAAAGGGGATGGGAAGAATGTTTTGCCTAATTTTTTAAAGGTTTAGGGAGTTGATGGGAAGATTGTTTTCTTATTAGTTAGAGTGTTTCAACGGCTAGGGGGAGGTTCAGTTTTGGGTATAAATAGAGGGGGTTTTGGACAGAATAAAGGGCTGGTTTTTCTTGGAATCAGTTGGAGTGTTTAAGAGAACTTTGAAAATAAAAACACTGAGAGAGAGTTTTAGGCAGTCAGTCAATTCAATTGACATTGTTCCATTGAAAATACCAAAATTACTGCTACATTGTTTCCTTGGTTCAAATTTGATCACGTTTTCTTCTGTTCTGAGTGCTGAAGTTCATCTGAAGTACACTGGTTGGATGTCAAATAAGTTTGGGGCTTCTTCTTGGTCAGTTAAGTTAAAAGAAAAAGGAGAAGTCTAAAAAATAAGTTTAAAAGAAAAAAAAAAGAAAGCTAGGCATTCATCTAATCCGAGAGTATTTCCTGCACTATTCCACTGAAAATTTGAAGGGAAATTCTTGGCCGTTTAGCTGCTGAGTCTCAGTTTTCCAGTTCAGTGTTGTTGCTGTGATTTGTTGTGGTTGTCTGGGTTCTGTTGTGAAGTTGGGTCCAAAACCTTGAAGTTCTTTGTTCAGTTCTTTGTGCAGTTGAGTCTTTTGGGGTGTTTGTGTTTGCTGTTGGTTTTACAAACTCTTTTCGGGCTTTGTGATCTGCTGTTTGGTGTTACTATTCTATTGATACTGTTGTTTACTTTGCTGTGTTACTGTTGTTGTATTGCTGATATTCCTGCTGCTGTTGACCTCCCTTCTCCTGTTGTAATTCAATTTCCAGATACACAATTTGTATCCCTGATGACTATGAGCTGAAAAAATGCAGAAGTAAATTTATGTGAAGAATGAATTGAGTTCTGATTTACTTTTATGTCCAGATCTGTATACTCAACACTTAAGTTCATTAATGATGTTTAAGTTTTGCTTGATATGTATTAAATATACTGTATAAACTGTTATGTACCAGGATCATGTATACGAGTTGAACGTTAAGGGTAATTAGTTTCAAGAAAGGTTGACAGATGATTTGTGAATCATTTCGGATTCATGTGAGTAGTAGAGCACACAATTAGTAACATTTTCACAGTTTGAGTTTGATTACCATGTTAATCTAAAGTACACGATCGTATGATGCTTCTGTCAATTCGAGTTTCTAATTAAAAGGAAGTAGCGTTTGAGGCAGGCGGTCCAACAGATTTCAGGTTTTTAACATTAAGTGCAATAGTCCAGCTAATTTGGCAATGCTAGCTGAGTTAATTCAAAAGTAATCAGGTTTTCTTTGTGTTGTCACAATTGTATTTCCAGTCTGCTTTACACTTGTAGTAATATCTATGAAAATCATCAGTAGTTAAATAAGTAAAATAATCTGAGTTTTAATCTAGGATTCTAGTGATCAATGTTTCATTCATTCAGATAAGTGAATATTGCTTTTCCTTGATTATAATTGTTGAACACATTTTGGAGCAGTCTCGGTGAATATTTATTCAATTTGAATCGGGGCTGGGTTTGGTTTTAACAAGCAGATAAACAGTCCATTTTAGACAGTTTGAGCCTCAAGACTTTAACAGACGGCCCAGGTCCTGTCCCAATTATGTGCGTATTTGGACCTGGGCCCAGGCTTACATTTGGCTTGCCCTTTAGGCATACATGGATTATGATTCCTTTACAGGGATATGTTCAAATCCCAAACTAATTAAGAATATAGTAACTTTTAAAATAATGTTAATTGATTAGGACTTTTATTATTAGAGACAAAAATAAAAAATATAAAAATTGTAGTTTGTTTTAGGATTGGCCTTTAAATAATAAATGAAATGAGCCTCGCTATACAAAACACATAAATTGCGGGGACCTCATAAATGTATGTTTAAATACTTAGATTTTGGGACGGGCCATTTAGCGAATTTCACGGCCTTCCCCAAAATAATAACGTGCTAGCCACTTTAGGCGCACCTTTAATAATTTACTTTCTTAAACTCGGGTGCACATTTATGTGACCCAAATCCAAATCTAAACGGAGTCGAAATATGTCAATAACCACGGGTACATTGATGTGACGTGGTTCGAGATGTATTTTCACGACGTTGCAATTCTCATTAAAAATAATAATAAAAGTGGCGAAGAGTTAAAATTTGCACACAGGTTTAACATGTATTAAAATCACATAATTTAGCCAAATACAACAGTTGAGCGACCGTGCTAGAACCACGGAATCCGGGAATGCCTAACACCTTCTCCCGGGTTAACAGAATTCCTTATCCGAATTTTTGATTCGCAGACTGTAATACAGAGTCAATCGTTTCCTCGATTCAGGATTCAAACCGGTGATTTGGGACACCATAAATCTCCCAAGTGGAGACTCTGAATCTTTTAATAAATGAATCCCGTCTCGATTGTCCTTTACTTGGAAAAACTCCTTTTATTAAACCCTCACCGAGGTGTGATAGGAAAAAGGAGGTGTGACAGCTCTGGCGACTCTGCTGGGGATCATAGCCCAGAACCATTGGCTCAGGGTTAGAAATTCGAGCTTGGATAAATTCTTATGTTTGGATTTATTTAATTTTTAATATTATTGCATTCTGTGAGCTTTGTGCTAAATGTTGCCTATTTACCGCTTTGATATTATTTGAACTGTATTTATAAACTGCTACGAAACCCTTCTTCTGAGTCTTCTGAATCTATGGTGCACACGTGCGTGTGGCCCACTTTCTGTTAGCAGTCATACCAAATAGAACGAGGTTGGGTCAAGTAACTAGGCCGGGCAGACTTTCATTCTCCCGGTACGTTGCCCCCACTTCGGCTCGAGCTGTCTGTTTGGGTAAGTCAGGTCTAGAACAATATACCCCAGGCATTAAACCTAGTATAACAAAACCTCATGCCGGATCCCTAGTAGGAACGTTGTGTGCATCATATGCATTTTTGACTTAGGGGACTCAACACAGGGGTTGGGTACGTCTAGGACAAGCAACCTGAAATGAAATGACCATCCTGCTGCATCTTACTTGTTTTACGCATTTATCTGCTTCAAATTTGCATGCTGACCGGCTTCGGAAAAATACGGGAATATAGGAAAATTAGGAAAAAGAGAAAAAGGAAAAAACATCAGTATAGAGAGATAATCACCTATTTTTAGAAAAATTCAATGCCCAAATAACGTCGAAACTCTGCCAAAATTTTGAGAAAATGAAAAAAAAAGAAATGTTTTTTAGTGTGATTTATTCCTGTTTTCAAAATTAGTTTATTTTCTTTACCCGAACTATGCTGGTTTGATTCTCACCGGATATGAGATACGTAGGCAACCCTCATCGGGTCCAACCTCCCCTTTTGCAAAAATAGCCAAAGAATGACAAAATTAATATTTTCGTCGTGAATAAGTCTGGTGATGCCGTTTTCGTCAAAACTAGCCGAATGTTCCCGAAAGGGACACCGGAAGCTGATTTTGCATAAACAGCCACCTTTGCTCATTTTTAGATTCGGGCCGGTTGACCCACACAACCTTAAAATCTTCGTCCCCGAGGCATTGAAAGGCCGTGTTTGTAATACCGGGTCCTTTATTTTAATTCGAAAAAAAAGAATCATAAATAAGTCGGGTGATGTCATTTTGTCGAAAATAGCTGAATGTTCCTGAAAGGGATGCCGGAAGGCCGACTTTGCATAAACAGCCACCTTTGGGTCATTTTTTAGATTTTGGCCGGTTGACCCACACACCCTTAAAATCTTCGTCCCTGAAGTGCTAAAAGGTCGTGTTTGCAAAACCAGGTCTTTTGTTTTAATTTGAAAAACAAGAAAAATAAGAGTTAGTGGGCAGGTGAATGTCGTTGTGATTTTTGGTCAAAATAAGCCGAGACAGCTTCGGCAGTGTATTGAACCATTCTTGCCGAGAGAGCTTAGAGTATCTTTCAGTTGCCGAAAGGCTGTTTTCGTAAAAGAACAGACAAGTTTGTAAAAGTGTCATAAAATAGATCCCCCC
>MU747191.1:12427-26432 GCA_026770625.1 Nicotiana glauca | reverse complement strand
ATGGCGCCAGCAGAGTTAAGAGAGTTAAAGGAGCAGCTGAAGGATTTATTAGAGAAGGGGTTCATACGACCTAGTATGTCGCTGTGGGGTGCTCTGGTTATTTTTGTCAGAAAGAAGGATGGGACGCTTCGGATGTGCATTGATTATCGGTAGCTTAACAAAGTCACCATCAAGAATAAATATCCTTTGCCTCGGATAGATGATTGTTCGACCAATTGCAAGGTGCAAAGTTCTTCTCCAAAATTGATCTACGGTCCGGGTATCACCAATTGAAGATCAGAGAGCAAGATATTCTTAAGACCGCCTTCAGAACTTGCTATAGTCACTTCGAATTTTTGGTCATGTCTTTTGGGCTAACCAACGCCCCCGCAGCTTTCATGGACCTTATGAA
The DNA here is from genome assembly GCA_026770625.1 of Nicotiana glauca. NCBI lineage: Eukaryota > Viridiplantae > Streptophyta > Magnoliopsida > Solanales > Solanaceae > Nicotiana > Nicotiana glauca. Next base: position 26,041 of record MU747191.1, on the reverse strand, counting down.
TCAGGTTTTCAAGCCATTTCTAGACTTCTTTGTGATTGTTTTCATTGACGACATCATTGTTTATTCGCGAAGCGGGGAGGATCATGCCAATCACCTCAGAGCAGTTTTGCAGACTCTTTATCAACACCAGTTGTATGCTAAATTTTCAAAATGTGAATTTTGGTTGGAGTCCGTCACTTTTCTGGGTCATGTTGTTTCTAGTAAAGGGATTCAAGTGGATCCCCAGAGATTGCAGTGGTGAAGGATTGGCCTAGACCCACGACCCCGATGGAGGTTCGTAGCTTCTTGGGTTTAGCCGGGTACTATCGTAGGTTTGTGGAGGGGTTCTCTACCCTCGCCTCCCCATTGACTAAATTGACGCAAAAAGCAGTGAAGTTCCAATGGTCCAACGCTTGCAATAAAAGTTTTCAAGAATAAAAGTCAAGGTTGACCTCGGCACCGATATTGGCTTTTCCAGATGGCAAGGAAGGATTTGTGGTTTATTGTGATACCTCCAGGGTCGGTTTGGGGTGTGTATTGATGCAGCATGGGAAGGTTATAGCATATGCTTCAAGACAACTCAAGAATCACGAGAAGAATTGCCCAACGCGTGATTTGGAGATTACAGCAGTTGTATTTGCTTTGAAAATATGGCGGCATTATCTTTATGGGGTCCATATGGATGTGTTCTCGGACCACAAGAGTCTCCAATATTTGTTCAAGCAGAAGGAGATGAATTTGAGGCAGCGACGGTGATTAGAATTGCTCAAGGATTATGATATGAACATTTTGTACCATCCAGGAAAGCAAACGTGGTGGCCGACGCTCTTAGTCGGAAGTCTATGGGTAGTTTGGCTCATTTGAGAGCGGATCAAAGGCCCTTGGCTTGGGAGGTATATCAATTGGCCAGTTTAGGGGTTTGTATTTCGACATCAGACGAGGGGAATGTTATGGTGCATAATGGAGCAGAATCGTCCCTCGTAGCGGAAGTCAAGGAAAAGCAGTTTATTGATCCAACATTGGCTTAGATGAAGGAAGCAGTTTTGAATAACAAGACTTTGACATTTTCATTCGGCGGTGAGGATGGTGTATTGTTGTGTCAAGGTAGGCTATATGTCCCAGATGTGGATAAGCTTTGGGAGAGGGTAATGGCGGAGGCTCATAATTCCAGGTATTTTATGCACCCAGGTTCTACGAAAATGTATCATGATCTCAGGGAGATTTATTGGTGGAACGGTATGAAGAGGGGTGTGGCGAACTTTGTATCTAAATATCCAAATTGTCAGCAAGAAAAAATTGAGCATCAGCGGCCTGGTGGGTTAACCCAGCTTATGGAAATACCAATATGAAAATGGGAGATGATCAACATGGATTTCGTGGTAGGATTACCTCGCACTCAGCGTAAGTTCGACTCAATTTGGGTGATAGTGGATCGACTAACCAAATCAGCTCACTTCTTGCCAGTCAAGTCCACCGATACTGCAGAACAGTATACTCGGTTGTATATCAAGGAAATAGTAAGGCTTCATGGTACTCAACTTTCTATTATTTCGGATCGAGGGTCTCAGTTCACAGCTAATTTTTGGAAGAAATTTCAGCAAGGTTTGGGTACTCAGGAGAATCTCAGCACGGCTTTCCATCCGCAGACCGATGGTCAAGCAGAGTGGACTATTCAGACGCTTGAAGATATGTTGCGGGTTTGTGTCTTGGATCTCAAAGGTAATTGGGATGATCACTTGCCCCTTATAGAATTTGCTTACAATAACAGCTTTCACGCTAGCATCCAGATAGCCCCATTTGAAGCATTGTACGAAAGGAGATGTAGGTCTCCTATCGGATGGTTCGAAGTAGGTGAAGCAGAATTGATAGGGCCGGATCTCGTGCACCAGGCTATGGAAAAAGTTAAAGTCATTCAGGGAAGGATGAAGACTGCTCAAAGTCGCCAGAAATACTATGCGGACGTTCGTCGAAGAGAATTGGAATTTCAAGTTGATGATTGGGTGTTCTTGAGGGTATCTCCTATGAAGGGAGTCATGCGATTCAGGAAGAAAGGGAAGTTGATTCCTAGATATGTCGGGCCTTATCAGATCATTCAAAGGATCGGGCAAGTTGCTTATAGGCTGGAGTTGCCCCCTGAAATGTCCTTAGTGCACCCGGTGCTCCATATGTCTATGTTAAGGAAAGTGGTTGGAGATCCATCCACCATCGTGCCAGTTGAAGACATCAAGGTTACTGAGGAGTTATCGTATGAGGAAATTCCGGTTGCTATTCTGGATAGGCAAGTCCGTAAATTGCGAAATAAGGAAATTACTTCAGTTAAAGTGTTGTGGCGAAATCAACAAGTAGAGGAAGCCACGTGGGAAGCAGAAGATGACATGAAAGAAAAATATCCCCATTTGTTTGAAAAAGTCTAGTAGTGATTGTGCGAACTCTCGTCCCTAAGCGAACTGGCATTGTGTCCCATTTTGGTGCAAAGACACCCCATTTCTCCCCTAAATGCTTTACTATTGTAATTTTTCAAGTTGTACCAAAATTGTATGTGTTGTGACTATTTGAACCATATGCAAACCCTTCTTGGTAAATCAAGTTTCGTAAGAACTCTTGTGATAGTGAAAAGTGATTTTGTGACTCTCAAATACTTGCCCTACCATGTTTGCCATCTCTCTTCCAGTGATGTTGCCGGGTACATATGCCACGCTCAGCACCTTCAGTAAGGCATTCTTATGTGCGTCAGAGCTTTGTGGCAGAGCTAAGATAGAGATATGGGTTGGTGTCTTGTTCAACTGATTAATGACTAAATACTCTTTGCATTGTATCTTCATCCAGAGGTCGTCGGGCCCAGTTTCAGTGATGGTTGGCCGACCAGAGGCTTGATTACTCAACTCAACCAAATGCTCCAGGGTATAAACCCTGCCGGCTCTTGTCATACCCTGTGCTGCAATTGCTTTTTCTGATTAATTTACATGTGTGTAGTGAATCAAAGTGGTTAAACTATATGGGATTCACTGTAGTAATCAAACTATGTGCAAAAGTGTGCCAAGTAATTTAATATGTGTAAGTACAGGGGTGATGAATTGTATACCAGTTATAGGGATAATAGGAATTGTGAAATGCTGCATGGAAATGCGTTACGGGGGCTCTCTGACAGGTAGATATGTCCAAATTACAAAGGAAACTCTGGCTAAATTTTTCTAAAATAGGGAGTTAGTGAAAAATTTGGGAGCTTGCATATCATGTTTTCAAACCAACTGATTGTGAATGTGTTATATGGTAAGAGCTGAGGAACAAATGACGGAAGGAAATCATAAATGGTGCAACTGGAATAACTGTGATAACAACATCTATGGTTTATTGTGGACAAGTATTGATGGTTATGGAAATACTTGTAAATTGTTGTTGTTACTTCTTAAGAAGTGCTGTTGTTTATCTTTGTGAATTGTTGATTGTTGTTGTGTTGTTTGTGAATTGTAACTGTACGGTGGGATCGGGTTGTGCGCCGCAACACGAAGTTATAAGGTGTGGGTTGTGGTGATAAAGGTGACTGAGGTAATAAGGGTGGACGAGGTAGTAAGGGTGAATAGTGATCGAAATCACTATTGAAATAAAAATATGAGCAAATTGTGAAATTATTGATGTGGAAATGTGGAAGGGAAAATAGGAGAGATTGTAAACTTGTTTGGCTAGATTGTTCCTTTCTTGTGCATTTGATTGTTGATTCTATTACTGCTTCCTACTTATGTATGGTTTGAGTTTATTTGGAGCAAAGTTTGTTCATACGTACCAGTACAATTCAAGTGTACTGACATCTCTTTTTTCGCGGGCGCTACATTCGTGTTATGATTGTAGGTGGATCCATTGCAGGCAGTCCAGTCCACCGACCGTAGCTCCTCATCACTTCCCGTCAGCTAAATTGGTGAGCCCCTTTTCTTTCGGGGCCCTGTGTGGCTCATGTCGCTTCTACTCCGGAGTTTTATTTTGGTTTTGTGTAAGGTATAGCCGGAGCCTTGTTACCAGCAAGTACTGTATTATCCTTTTGTATCTTTAGAGGCTCCGTAGACAGTAAATGTGGGTTGTGAACTTATGTAATTGTACGTAGGGCGATGTAAGTTGTAAACTTCGTTTAAGTAACCAAGTATGTTGTGTATGTTTTTGAAAAAGGTGATTTCAATTATAAAATGGTTAGTTCCTTGATTAATGAGAAATGAAAATACGGGGTAACGCGTGGGATAGGAAGGGCACCCAGGTCCGCTTGACTGGGGCTACCCGGTCGGGCGCCGGTCATGTCCCTCGATTTGGGGCGTGACAGTTCACTTGATTGTTGTTGCTTTGAATGTTCTTAGTAGGTGTCATATGCTTCTATGGATCCTTGTTCATATTGGTGTGTGCTTGATTATTCTTGTCCATAAGTATATTTGTTGGTTGTTGTTTTGGTATATCATTCTTCGTTTTGGCTACCTGTTTTTTACTTACTATCTTAAACTCTTCCTCTTTTTTGCTATCCACGACTTTCTTGTTCTGTAACTCCACTTGTTCCTTGGTCTGAGCTTTGAACCTTTCATCTCTAATCTCGTTTCTACATTGACTCTCAAGGTGTCCTCGCATTTTACAGTAAAGGCAATAACATGACACTCTTTCAATGATGGTGGGCTAGAAACCAATGTTTTAGCCGTAGTATTGCACTCCAATTACTATATCTTACATATGTTTGAGCTTAAATGATAGTTAATTGCACTTATTATGTGTTTTATGCCTAGTAGGAAAATGATTCTGAGCTATTAAGGTAATTTGGAGCTAAATCGAATAAGTTGGAGCTTTGAAGCCTGAGTAGAAGCCCAAGCAATTAAGCTAGGATCGCGTTCGGAGGTCGAGGACCAAGTACGAATGTTAAGAAAATGAATAGATAAATTTACTCTAAGAAAAATGCACAGCCGCATCGCATAGGTCGCCGTGAGGCACGGCGCAGCAGTGCAAAAGATGACCAGATAAGATTTTTCCAAACGTTCTGGAATTCCCCACAAGTGTGCCGCATGGGGCGGTGCGGGGCATGGCACGGTAATACAAAAATGTTAGAGTGATTTCCTATTTCGACTAAGAAAGGATAGTATCGTTCGGGTTTGTTTTGTGGACGGTTTAAATACACCAAAAACACCATTTAACAGGACTTTGGACCTAGAGAAGATTGGATAACCAACCAAGGCAAGAAGACTCAAGAATTTATCAAGATTTCAACCTGAAATTGGTGTAATACGAGAGTTTGTATCAAATAATTAGAATTGATGTTTTTTTGTTCTTAAACTTATTTGAGATATCTTACTCCATTGCTATGGAGTAATTTCTATTTGGGTGTTGGTAGATATGGTGTTTCAATAACTTGATTAGGGATTCAATTCTTGATAACTGTTAGAACTAATTGATAGAGATTTAATATGTATTGTAGAGCTATTTAGTATTTTTCTCAATCAAAAGAGGAGTTTGATATTGAATTTCTTCACATCTTATGCTCTAGTTTAAACTCGTGATTCAAATAGGTAATCGGTCAGTCTAACAAGAAAATAAGGATCATTCGTGAGAAGTTGCCCTTTATATCATAAACAACATTTTATTGTTGCAATTGTTTATCATACTTCAATTGAATTAATTATTATGTAAGGCCCCATGAAATCCCTACTCGAATAATGTTGGTTAAAATTGAAGTAATCGAAATGCGGACCACATAGTCGTCACATATTTTCCTTTGAATTTTGCGAGGGTCAGTTCTGGGTGCACTTTGTGACCGCAGAACATGAATACGGACTGCATTCTTACCGCAAACTCAGTCAGAGTGTCCAGTTTCTGGGGTGCATTTTGCGGTCCATTATGCGGACCGCATGTTTATTCTGCGATCGCATATATGACTCTAGGCTCCAATTTTCTAATTTTTAACCCAACTTCCATATCGATATATTCGGTGTTATAACTCATTTTAAGCATTCTTCTGAGCACTTCTAGAGGGAGAGAGAGGGTTCTTAGAGAGGGAAAGTCTCCCCATCAAATTACTCCATAAGATATGGCTAAATCCTTGAAGAAAATCAAGTGGAGACCCCTAGACCTTCATCTCAAGAGGTAATACTTCATCACCCCAACTCTTGTTTGTTTTATTCTCAGATATAAGGGGTCACTAGTGAGGTTATTCATGGGTATAACAATGAATTCCTTGCATGCATGTTAAACCTTAGAGTAGTGGGAGGTGGTGAATTAAAGAGGGGTACAAAGTGATATAACTTGCTCTCAAAAAGGGGCCTAAGATCATATTGCACCTCTAGTGTTTGTCAATATGCTTGAACCAAGCTAGAGTCTCAATCTCATCTCTAATTTTCGATTTAATTTGTAATTTTTTCTCAATAGATCGAAGTGCTAAGAGTTTCGGAAATTGGTAAAAGAGTAAGGAAAGCTTTATTGAGGTATGTATGGATAAAACCCCCTTTTTATTAGAAATTGAGCTCCTTCTTCATTTACGAAAGTATGGTAAGAGTTGAATTGGCTAGTGTATTGATTGTTATTACGCACTAATTGATTTGCATATTTCTATACATATTCATGAAGGATGTGCCTCAATGTGAATAATGTGCCAATCTTGACAATTAGATAATGATGAAAAGTACAGTTATGTGTTGAAATACCTGTNTGAAGTGTTGACTAATGAGAATGGAGTAATGCCTCTAATGAGGTGACCTAGCCGATCGGGTCATGATCGGACACCATGCCGCACACATGGTGGTAATGTGCTGATATTGGATTTCGGATAAGGGAAATGAAATATTGATTGAGAGTAATGCCTCCAATGAGGTGACCTAGCCGGTTGGATCATGATCGGACTCCGCTCGAGATGGCAGTGGTAATGAGAACAGTGGTGAACACGTGACAGAAATGCCCTAATCAATGTTGTGGAAATTGTATGAAAGATTATATGAATTGCTTCTTTGATTTTCCCATATTATTTGCTTGTATCTGTTTGATAGTTCTTTCTAGTAAAATGGTGTTTAGTTATGCATACCAGTACAATTCAAATGTACTGACGTCCCTTTTGCCGGGGGCACTACATTTTTGTTATGATTGTAGGTGGTTCTATAGCAGGCACTCCAGTCCACCAGTAGTAGCACCTCCTCCACTTTCCGTCAGCTGTATTGGTGAGCCCCCTTTTCCGGGGGCCCTACGTGGCTTATGCCGTTGTTCTTCCCGGAGTCTTATTTTTTTATTTGTGTAAGGTATAGCCGGAGCCTTGTTGCCGGTATTTCTGTATTATTCTTCAGTTATATTTAGAGGCTCTGTAGACAGGTTGTGGGTAGTGTCGGGTATTGGAAATTAAAATAGAAATATTGATGTTTGGCCATGATGTATATAACTTGTAATACCCTTAAAGTGGCGAAATGAAGCTGCTAACGAAAATAAAATGGAAATCGTTAATTATATGTTGATAGAATTTGATTAATGGAGTCTATCCCTTATTTAATTATGAGTTGGGTTGGGTAGTATGTATGAAACCTGTCAGGCTTGCTCAGTCGGGTTTACTCGGTTGAACGCCGGTCGCGCTCCTCGAATTTTGGGGCGTGACATATTGAAATTAATGTTTAATCGAAAGAGGAATACTAACTTCAAGTGTAATCTGATTATCGGTTGAATTCATGAGAATCAACCATATTATAGAGTGAATTAACTCAAGAATTGGATCCCGAGTCAATTATCTTGCACATGTCTAGTCAATTACCTTTATTTCCCTCATTGATATTTCTTCGTGTGAATCTGCTATCTTTAGTGATCAATTGTTATTTTCTTAAATTTTAGTAATTAATCATAGTAATATTCGTCAAATCAAGTGTTAATTTTCCCGGATAGTAATCAATTGGAGATTATTCGAACACTGTTTAAATTCAATCCTTGTGGAGACGATAATTAATCTATACTATCTTTGGCTAGCGAGCATTAATTTTGTGATGTGTTTTTCGTTACCAGGGATTGGAATCAATAGTGTTTAAAATAGTATTTAGTACGAATTCAGGAACCAATTTTTACTTCAGTGTATTCACATTTTCCCACTTGTGTGCAGGATACAGGTTTGATTTCTCTAGTGTATTACTCCATCCTCTTCAAGGGAAGTGATACCCTACGAAGAGTTGGAGTAACACCTGCGACATCTGAGAAGAGAAAGAGAATTAACAGAAAATTTATTAGGTCAAACTTCAACTCAAGATATCATGGCAACTGAAGAGAATGACGGAGTAAATGTAGCTGTAAGAGAGGCAACACAACAAGAAGTTGTACAGAGAATTGTTGATGAGACTGTCGAACATAATGGGGTTTGAAGATTCAATCTAAACCGACCTTTGGTTGAAGACCAGTTCAAGAATGCAGTACCCAAGCCTGGATGATCATTGGGTGATTATGCTAGGCTAGTCTACAATCAAGGACTGCCAAGTGTCAGACCTCTGCCCACAGCAGCAAAACACTTTGAATTGAAGCAAGGATTGCTTCAAACTATCCAAAACAACTGCATTTTCAGAGGGAAAGTGAACAAATATCCTAATACTCACATGATGGACTTTGAAGAAATCACAAACATCTTCCAATACAACAAAGTATCAAAGGATGCAGTCTACTTATGGGCATTCCCTTTTTCATTGAAAGATGATGTGAAGCACTGGCTTTGTAGCTTACCCACAGGCTCGATCAAGACATAGGAAGATATGACCACAAAGTTTCTCGACAAGTAATTCTCAGCTACAAAAACAAGGAAGTTCATAAGGGAAATCCATAATTTTTGCCAGAAGGAGACAGAAACGGTCTTTGAAGCTTGGCAAAGATTCAAGGAGATAGTCAGAAAGTGTCAGCACAATGGAATTGATTTGTGGATGCAACTCCAAGATTTCTGGGACGGACTGACACCTTCCTCGGGACGAACTCTGAATATTGCATGTGGAGGTCCAATAATAAAGAAAACCCCGATGAAGGTTGTCTTAATCCTTGATGAATTATCTGAGGATGCTAATCAGTGGCCGACTGAGAGTAATGATAGAAAAAAATCATTTGGGGTTCACCAGGTGGACTCTAACACATCCATGCAAGCTAACTAGACACCATGGCAAAGGAGATAAAAAAGCTAACATTGGCCAAGGTATAGAGTGAGCCGCAAGCAACATGTGACTTTTATGGAATGGGACACCCTACACATGAGTGTCAAGAATTAGCTGAGAAGTCAACATTGTGGGGAACTTTAATAGAGGAAAATACCAAGGTGGGAACAACTATAATGTTATGGGTCAAAGACATCTAGGTTTTTTGTGGAGTTTACCTAGTGGGAATCTGAACTCATGGCAGCAAAATAATCCTAGATCCTAGGGTCAAGGACTACCAGGTTTTCAGAACTAGCAGAAGCATCAATAAAATCCACAACAACCAAATCATTCTAGTATGGAAGATCTCATAAAGACATTCACCAACAAAACAAATGAAAAATTTGAGACTTAGGGCATGACTATCCGGAATCTAGAAAGACAAATGGGACGAATTGCAAATTTGTTATCTAAGAGGGCTCTTGGGACACTTCTCTCTGACATTGAAAAAAACCCAAAGGAAACAATCAAAGTTGTATCTCTGAGAAGTGGCAAAGCATTGATAGACCTAGTAGTGATGAAAGCTAGACCTGAGGTGGTGAAAAAGTAGACTGAGACACCAGTAGAGAAAGAGAGTGAAGAGTAGAAAGGCCAGAGTAGTGGGGTACAAAAGGAGATTGAAGAAAGTAGCATATGCCAGATCTACTATTCCCTCAAAAGATGAAGCGGGAGAAACTTAACAAATGTTTTGGGCGATTAATGGAGATGCTCAAGCAACTTTATGTGAACATTCCCTTCACAGAGGTACTCACTCAGATGCCTGCTTATGCAAAATTCTTGAAGGAAATCATGTCTAGTAAGAGAAAATTGGAGGAGAAAATAGTGATCAAGATGAATGCCCACTGCAGTGCCATATTGCAAAACGAAATTCTCCAAAAGTGTGAGGAGCTAGGAAGCTTCATCATAATATGACCGTTCGAAAATGAGAGTTTCGACAAGTCCCTCTATGACTCTAGTGCGTCTATAAATCTAATGCCTCTGTTTGTATTCAGGAAGCTGGAAGGTGAGCTTGGAGTGATCAAGTTAATACCAGTGTCCCACAATTGGCTGACCAGATCACCATTTTGACTGAGAGAATCATTGAGGATATTCTAGTATGGGTGGACAAGTTTGTGTTCTCCGTAGACTTTATTGTGGTGGATATGGAGGTGAATAAGGAGGTGCCTCTAATTCTATGGAGGCCATTTTTATTTACATGCAGAGCTATCCTTGATATCTATGAGGGGCATCTTATGCTCAGAGTGGGCAATGAAAAATTGGTGTTCCAGATGAAGAGGATGATGAAATACCCCAGTGATGAAGCGTCTGCCTACTCGTGCTTCAAGCTAGGCGTTATTGGTGAATTAGCTGAAAAATACAAGTTTGACAAGCTTGTGGGGAATGATCTAGAGAGGTGTATTACCCAATCTTGCACAGTGAAGGATGAAGATCGTGAATTAAAGAAAGAGGCCATAGCTCTTGATATTGAGAATCAAGAGGTTGATGAGGACACTAAAAGAGGAGGCTTCTAAGCCTAATGTGGAACTGAAAGTCCTCCCTACTCACTTGAAATATACTTTTCTTGAAACTAATAATTTTCCTATGATTGTTTCTGATGACTTGAAAGGTATACAGGAGCAAAAGTTGGTAGAGCTGTTGAAAAAGCACAAGAAGGCCATTGGCTGGAGTATAACTGATATTCAAATAATCAGTCCAACTATTTCCATACACAAAATTCTGTTGAAATAAAATAGCAAGCCAGTGGTGCATCCCCAACGCAAGTTAAACAATAATTTAGAAGAGGTAGTGCACAAGGAGATCGTCAAATTTCTAGATGCGAGAGTGATTTTCCCCATCTCTAATAGCCATTGGATTAGTCCAGTGCAAGTGGTACCTAAGAAGGGAGGCATGACAGTGGTGAAGAATGAAGACAATGGATTGATCCCCATAAGAATAGTCACTAGGTGGAGAATGTGTATTGATTATAGAAGGCTGAATGATGCAACAAGGAAAGACCACTTTTCACTCACCTTTATTGATCAAATGCTTGAGAAAGTGGTTGGACATGGATGCTACTGCTTCTTGGATGGGTACTTAAGAGACAATTTAATACTTATTGCCCCACAATATGTTGATAAGACCACGTTCACTTGCCTGTCAGGTATTTTTGCTTTGTGTAATGCACCTGCCAATTTTCAGAGGTGCATGATATCTATATTCTTTGATTTAAACGGTAGGTGTCTAGAAGAATTCATGGATGATTTTACCCTCTTTGGTGATAACTTTGAGGATTGCTTGAATAATTTAGAGCTCGTGCTTGAACATTGTGAAACCACTCACTTGGTTCTTAACTGGGAGAAGTATCACTTCATGGTGAAAGAGGGAAATGTCTCGGGACACAAAGTGACTGCACATGGAATTGAAGTTGATAGAGCTAAGGTCGATGTAATTGCTAGGCTCCCTCCATCGACATTTGTGAAGAGAATAAGGAGTTTCTTAGGACATGTTGGGTTCTATAGGAAGTTCATCAAAAACTTTTCCAACATTACCAAACCATTGACTGCATTGCTAGCAAAAGATGTTTGTTTTCAATGTGGAGTGCTTAAGAGCATTCAAATTGATGAAGGAAAAGCTTGTGACTGCTCCTATTATGGTGACACCTGATTAGAGGCAACCATTCGAGCTAATGTGTGATGCTAATGATATAGCTGTAGGGGTAGTTCTGGGGCAAAGAAAAGATAAGATGTTTAGGCCCATCTACTATGCAAGCAGGACGTTGAATGATGCTCAAGTCAACTATGCTACTACCGAGAAAGATTTTTTTGATGTGTTGTTTACTTTTGTCAAGTTTAGATCATACTTGGTGGGAGTACAGTGATTGTACATACTGATCACTCAGCCTTGAAATACATATTGAGTAAGAAGGAGTCCAAGCCGCGTCTGATGCGATGAATGTTGTTGCTCCAATAGTTTGACTTGGGGATCAAATATAGGAAAGGCACATAAAATCTAGTCGTCGATCATTTATCTCGACTTGAGAGACCTCCGATTGAAACAACTGATGTAAGAGAAGAGTTCCTTGATGAGCAGATTTTCTCCTGATAAGCACATGAGTATATACTGCATGTGACAATTGTCAAAGGGTAGGTAAAATTAGCAATAGGGATGAGATGCCACTAAACTCCATTCTAGTATGTGAAATTTTTTACATTTGGGGCATTGACTTCATGGGTCCGTTCCTACCGCCTCATTCTTATAAATATATCCTAGTAGTCATTGACTACGTCTCTAAATGGATTGAAGCAATCCCTACTAGGACCAATGATGCTTGCGTGGTGTACGAGCTCTTACGGAAGAACATTTTTACCCGCTTTAGGACACCTCGAGTGATTATCAATGATAATGGGCCGCACTTATGAACAAGCAGTTCACTGCATCATTGTCTAAGTATGGGGCTACCCACAAAAGAGGAACCCCATACCATGGCCAAACTAGTGGGAAAGTTGAAGTGGCTAACCGTGAACTTAAACGAATTCTTGAAAAAACGGTTAATGCATCTCGTAAAGATTAGTTTGTAAAGTTGGATGAAGCTCTATGGGCATATAGAACTGCGTTCAAATAACTATAGGGACTTCACCATTCAAACTAATGTATGGAAAATTGTATCACCTACCTGTTGAGATAGAACAAAAATCTTATTGGGCAATTAAGCTGCTTAATCTTGCTCTTAGTCTTGCAGATAAACACAAGTTGGTAGAGATGAACGAATTGAAGGAGTTAGACTGGGTGCGTATAAAAATGCACGAATTTTTAAGGAAAAGACAAAAAGGTGGCATGATCATCTAATTAAGCCAACGGAGTTTCATGAAGGGGACAAAGTCTTACTATATAATAGTAGACTTAGGTTGTTCCCTAAACAATTCAAATCATGATGGACAGGTCCGTATATGGTGAAACATGTCTCACCATATGGCACTATTGAAATACAGGATGAAGAAGGGAATGAAAGCTTTAAGGTGAATGAGCACAGGTTGAAACCGTACCTTGTTGGAGGATTTGACAAGCAATCCTCTAGCATCATGATAAAATGAGCCTAAGTGACAGAATCAAGCCGACAACTATAACTCAGAACTACTTCTATCCGTTTTTTCTTATTTTCGTAGAATAGTTAGATAATTGTAGTGTAGGATTATTAGAGTTTAGGAATTTTTGTACTTCTTTGGGAATGTATAAGCATGAATTGAATATAAAATTAATATATAATAGAGTCGTGGTGCAACCCGTGGCCTAAAATAAAAAAATCACCAGAACTCTAAGAAAATTGGCCTAGCGCGCTGCGTCGTATGGGGCGTTGCACTAATCCATTTTTCACGCGTAGCATCAAAAGCATAACTCTTTGGAAAAACCCACTACCACACCGCATAAGGCGCCGCACCCAGCGATGCGGCAGTACAAAATTCATGGCTAGTTCATTTTTCACAATTAATTTACCGCGTCCCCCCCCCCCCCC
>MU747189.1:62650-127332 GCA_026770625.1 Nicotiana glauca | reverse complement strand
CTGTGAGTTGAATCAGATTTTCTTTCTTGTGGGAACTTATTCGTTTCCTCTCGAAGTTATTCATCGATATAGCATCATATGATTCACTCTGTTTGGTGGCATTTTGAATGCTGGAGCCAAGCATATTGTTAATCATTTTTAGTGTGTGCCTAAATTGTTACTTGCCTAGTTGTCTCATCAAAGCTTTTCTTACCACTTAACGCGTCAAATTATTTGGAAACTGTAAACCATTTTGACTTTCATATGACAGATTGGCATCATCAATATGGAATGTGAAATTGTGGACGCTAATAATCTGGTTAACCAACTAAAGATCTTGAAGTCAGCTAAGGTGGATGGGGTTGTCGTGGAGTGCTGGTGGGGTATAGTGGAGGCACAAACCCCACAAAGATATAATTGGAGTGGTTACAAGAGGCTTTTTGAAATTGTTAGAGATCTTAACTTAAAACTGCGGGTTAGTTCTCGCCTCTCGGTTGTATGGAATTGCATCTTTAATCTGATCTGGTGTCTTCTTTGACTTCTTCCCTTCTAAAGTATTCTATTGAAGGAATTGAACTTTCTCAGTCATCTTACTTTTGAAGAAAACATCCAGGTGGTAATGTCATTCCATGAATGCGGAGGAAATGTCGGTGATGATGTTCATATTCCTCTTCCACAATGGATTACAGAAATTGGTTATAGAAATCCTGATATATTTTTTACCGACAAAGATCTAAGAGGAACCCATGAATGTCTCACCTGGGGAGTTGACAATGAGCGTGTTTTACGAGGACGAATTGCTCTTGAGGTAATCTTTTTTTGTTGTTCTTTTGTTTGTGCATCATGTAACTCAGTAGGCCGACATACTGTTTTCTACTTCTTTTTTTTCTTGATTCTGTTTTATATCAAAGTATGGGAGAATAAGTAGCTTAAGGTAAATACCTTTGTACCATTACTGTTAAATTACTCACAACAATAGTACAATAGTGCTACTTATGTCAAAAACTTGCTAATCTTTTGTTTTTTGGTTATTCAAATAATGGTACACCATTCATGCAAAATCGGTAATACTATGACTTCTGGAAGAATTTTCCCATCCCAAAACATATAATCTTTTAAGGTGTATTATTTTAATAATTAATTTGCTCGTACAGGTTTACTTTGATTTCATGAGAAGCTTCCGCGTGAAGTTCGATGAGTTCTTTGAAAATGGAGTCATCTCTGAGATTGAAATTGGACTTGGTCCATGTGGAGAATTACGATACCCTTCTCATCCTGCAAAACTTGGTTGGAAATATCCTGGTATTGGTGAATTTCAGGTGAATTTAACCTCTCAAATGGTTATTGATAATTTTCTATCATAAATGATACTTCACTCGATCAACATTTTGAATACTTGTAGTCACAGTCCAATATTAAATGTGTTGTGACTTTTTTTTTATAATGGTGATGTCTGGCTAACTTGCACCATGTAACTTTATCCACTAAGACTTAGGTAGGCGGAAAGTAATCACCTAGTATTTTTTGCCTCCACTAGAATTTGAACCTGAGATCAAATAGTTGTTCCAACGTCAATTCCAATAGTTGTTTCTAGTTTGATAGCCCTCTGTTTTGCAATGGAAAGCGCAGAAAGACAACCAATAAAGAAAGAAAAACAAGGAGAAAAATAATAGTCACGAGTGACAGTTTAGAGACTCTCAAGTATCATAATAAGGTCAAAGACTTGTTCAATTTATCATGTCTTTGGATAGCTTTTCTTCTTTTCGATTTCAATAAGAAAGAATAAACACACCATTGTTTCCAATATCTGCTCATTTAGAAATATGGGAGAGTAGAAATAAAAACATCTCACAAGAAATAGAAACACCTCACTAGTACTTTGACTATTATCCATATAGACTTGCCAAAGTACTTGAGCGCTTCCTTGGCTTCTTGCTTCCCTTGAAAGCCTGTAATGTCAAACAACCTGCTTTTCATATCCTTGATTACAATGATAATTCAGCAACAACATATCTAGTGTAACCCAACAAGTGGGGTCTGGATAACGAAAATTTAGAAGGATAGTAAATAATCAAAAAATGAAATACACAGGCTTATGTATCTTCTGAAGCATTTGTTAAAAATGCACCATATATCCGAAGCAATAACGATTTAAGTATCTTAACCAAGGTTTCTCCCGTTGTGCAAACTTTCTTGCCCTTAATATAATGCTCATTTTGGGTCTTCCCACATTTATAATAATAGTAATAGATTAGCTATCGACCCTTGATATCTAGTGTGACATATTTATTAATCATGTGTGCTTACATCCTTTGCAGTGCTATGATAAGTACTTGTTAAATAGCTTGAAAAAGACAGCAGAGGCATCCGGATGCTCATCCTGTGGTAAAGTACCTTGGAATGCAGGTTCTTACAATTCGAAACCACAAAACACCGAGTTTTTTCGTGATGGTGGAGAATATAATAGCATTTATGGTAGATTTTTCTTGAAATGGTACACTCAAGTTTTAATTGATCATGGTGATCAAGTACTTGGCTTGGCAAATTTGTGTTTTAAAGGCACTCCTATAGCAGCAAAGGTGGTAAAATGTAAAACATATTCCTTTAAATGCTAGACATATTCATGGCATCATAAATTGCTTTTTTAGATTGATTTCGGTTCTTGATGCACTCTGATTGATGAACAGCTACCAGGAATCTATTGGTGGCGCAACAATAAGAGTGGTGCAGCTGAATTAACAGCTGGCTTTTACAGCGTTTGGTGTCGTGATGGCTATTCTCCAATTGCGTTAATGTTAAAGAAGCATGGGGCAGCTCTGAATTTCACATGTCTTGAATTGCACACAGTTTATCGGGATATTGACTTTCCAGAAGCATCAGCTGACCCGGAAGGACTAGTTTGGCAGGTAAACATGTGTATCTAACATGCCAGAGGATATGTTGTGATATTTAATTTTTTCAAGGAATCCTGGTGTGAATGTGCAAGTAATAGATTGTCGTATGCAACACGTACTTGAAAAGTAAAGTGTTAAATACGTTGATGTTTAACCATGAAAAATTGAAAGCTAATTTGTTTGTCTAAAGGCTCGAGGTTGCAAATATGTATTAATTGTCTGATGTAAATGAAATATGCATAGCATAATGATTTTGACCTATAGGAGAGAATCATGTTGTCAAGCTCATGTAAATGTTGTTTTGTCAATATTGTTTATATTTTTTAGCAAGTGAGTGTTTTTCCTTTTTTTTTTTCTCTGGGATGGTGGTGAGGATTGTTTTTGTTGTACAAATTAATCACAAAAGCTCCCTCCGTTTCAATTTATGTGAACGTATTTTCTTTTTGGTCCGTGCCAAAATTATTTGGAAACAATTTACCTTTATGCAATGATTTCTAGCCACACAAAATATATGTGCCTCATTTTACATCACAAGTTCAAGAGTATTCTCTCTTTTCTTAAA
This sequence comes from Nicotiana glauca, assembly GCA_026770625.1. Taxonomy (NCBI): domain Eukaryota; kingdom Viridiplantae; phylum Streptophyta; class Magnoliopsida; order Solanales; family Solanaceae; genus Nicotiana; species Nicotiana glauca. Next base: position 123,897 of record MU747189.1, on the reverse strand, counting down.
CTCCGTAACCAGTCAAATGAGTTCACATAAATTGAAACGGAAGGAGCAGCTAAGAAACTTGATGTCCATCTACATCAAAGAGATAATTGATCGTGCAATGTAATATCTATGTATTGTCCCTGCATCACTGGATATACTTGGTCTTTGTTTAACGGATTTCCCAAAATTGCAGGTGCTAAATGTTGCATGGGAAGCCTGCATACCGGTTTCTGGTGAGAATACACGTCCATGCTACCATAGAGAAGGCTACAACAAGATCTTGGAAAATGCCAAGCCTAGGAATGATCCATTTGGTAGACACTACATATCTGGGTTTACCTACCTCAGGCTGAGCCCAACTCTACTGGAGAAACACAATTTCATGGAGTTTGAACGATTTGTGCAGAAGATGCATGGTAAAGTCCTTCTCCCTATCAATTAGAAGTATTGAGGATTTACCGAAATTCTAATATGCAACTATGCAATTACCCATTAAATGTACTTCTCTATGAAGTAACGAGTTATCTATGATTGACAGTGGTCTCATTCTTGTTTGTAGGTGTACAATGTAACTATCTGAGTTGGAGTCATTTCTGGAATATGGAATAAATTCCTGTGGCAGCTCCAGGAATTTGAGTTAGGGTCATTCCATATTTCGAAGTTATGACAACGTCTGAGTTCTTTATCGTAAGAGATTGATAATGTCCTGACTGTCATAGTTGTTCAAAATGCGACCTCAAAATCATTTCCTTTTTAGGATTTGTTTTTTTCCTTTGAAAGATAGGTATCTTATATTGCACCAGTGATTTAACAAATTCATTTTGCAGTATCATTTTAATGTCTATTTAATTTATTTAACAAAATAAAATTTTAATTAAACTATGTGAAATTTAAAAATTCAATAAATTTTAGATGTTTTGGATTATGTATATTTTTTTTTATTTGCACCGGGTATCCGAGTGTCTAAGAGCCCCGACTAATCCCGGAAGTGCACAGGTCATTGGCAAGGAGTTTCCCGCAAGTGCACTACGGTTAATTTAGGGTTTACCCCAGTCTGATGACCGTCATAAATTATTTTTTTGGATTATGTATATTTTGTTTTCCAAAAATTCAATTATGAGTATATTATATTACTTTTGTTAATTAATAAAAGAGGAGTACATGTTTTACTGTAGAATGATGAAGTATAAGATTATCTACTCTTTTAAGTGAGCCTGTAGATCTAAAAGGATTCCAACCTTAGGTTTGATCGGATATCCTTTGTCCACGAAGACAAAAAAAAAAAAAGTAACATTCTTTTTAATTTATGCGAATCTATTTTCTTTGTATTTTTTGCTATAAAGAATTATCTCTTTCTTTATTGGAAAACAATTTACCTTTATGATCTCTTTACATCATAAACTCATTTCTTAAAAGAAGTCATTAATCTAATTCATTTAAGTTAAAAAAACAGTGGGGATTTTTTCTAAAATTAGGGCTCTAATTACCCTATTTAATTGTGGAACTAGTATTTCTAAAATTAGGGTAATTCAAGAAGGAAAATTCGTGCAATTGCGACAGAAGTTCATAGGAAGTAGGCGGGAACATCTTTTTTACTTTTGTGACTGCAGCAAAAACTGATGGTCCAAACTAGGGCTGTTCATTCGGATCAGATATCCGAAATCCGAATCAATCCATTCAATTTTGAATTTTAGATTGGATCGAATTTCGAATTGTGTTTATTAAAATTTCGGATTTTGGATAGGATTCGGATTGATATATTTTAATCAGATCCGAAATTTGAAATTATTAGGGAATATATGAATACTACGCTTTAATTTCAGATAGTTAGTATTTTCTTTACATCAACCTCCAAGTTATTACCTTTACAATTGCTAGATTTAGCTATCTTGGCACCATAGTACTCTCATAATTGTATGATCATAAATTTTTCTTAATGTATTGTCTCTTTTACAAAGAAAATATACATATTAGTTTAACTTTAAGGCAGAATAATACGATCCGAAATCCGATTCGATCCAAACTTTAAAATCCGATCCAGTCCGATATAATTCAGATCGGATTGGGATTGCATTTTTTAGAGTCCGAAATTCGAAATTCGAATCCGAAATATGGTAAATCCGATCCGATCCGATCCAATCCGCGCACTGCCCTAGTCCAAACGAATAGAATTGATATGAAAAAAAGAAAAAAAAAAAGGAAAATTGGAATGGATATTGTAGGCAAAAACGATCAGAGCAGGGTAAGAATATGGAAATATGAAAAAAAATAAAAATAAATTGGAGCCTAAAATCAAGAAACTCCTAAACCTGTAAGTTGTCTCAAGTAATTAGGTGTAAGTATTTGTAATAATGGTAATTAGGCTCCCATAATCGCGTAGCTACGTACAACAACAGCAACAACAACAACCCAGTGTATTCCCACAAGTAAGGGTTTGAGGAGGGTAATATGTACGCAGACCTTACTCCTACCCCGAGGGGCAGAGAGACTGTTTTTAGGAGACCCTCGGCTCAAGAAGGACACAAGTGACAGAAACAAGTTACGATATATTAGTATTAGCAATAGACTCATAATAAATAACATAAAATACACAACATAACATAAAATAACATAAATAATAAAAAACAACAATATAAGGAATATAGGAAATACGAGAAAGAGAAAAGTATACTAATATCTAGAATATAAAACCCTGCATCAGCAGCTGATCCATAGCATCCTAAGCCTAACTACTAACTGTCTAATCTCACTCTAACGCGCTGTAGAAAATCGCGTAGCTACATAAAATTCTGAATATTACAAATAAAACTTATAGGATGAGGATTGCTTACCATCTTTTGCAATTTTTTCATGGATTATTTACCTGGAACTTTCAAAATTTTGTTCCTTAACTTTAGTTTTGTATGCGTATAAGTAATGACTAAGCTCGTTAACCAATTCACACTTGCATTCTTGAATTGCTAATTCAAATGGTGAATAATCATTCTAAATTAATATTTGCGCGGTGACTGTTTAAAACAATAAAAGTGTACTATTTAAGCACAACCGGAGTATTCAATTTTTAGAACTCATAAGATTTTTAAATGCACTGGAATTAACTTCAAGTGTAGTCACTAGTATCTCTTCACGCGTTGCATGCATATTCGTATTACTTTCTTAACGAATATATATCAAAAAATAAATTAGAAAAAAAAAATATATATCTCATGAGATTACAACTGTGGGATATATCGTGGTATTATCTATCCACCTTCTATATAAAATAGCTAACACAATCATTTTAGTATAAAAATTAAACTAAGACCCTTCGTGAACAAAGTTAAGAAGCGTACTATATATCCAACTTTATATGCATTCTATCAGATTTTAGTGAAGGCAGCCATGCATGTGTAATTGAGAAAGAGGAAGAATTTTTTTCAGAAGCTCCATTATTAACGAGATAATGGAGAAGAAGAAGACCATTATACAGACATGTAATCTCTTTGCAGTAATAACTGAATTAATAACTAAAGTTAGGTACTAACTTCTAATATCTACATTTTAGACCTTGAACTTTTATTCCTATACACAATACTACCCTGGCTCAATATTTAATTTGCTGACTTCTAATTTACTTAATTGTAGTTCATAGATTTCAAATGTTGAGAGTTGAGACCTCGAAATTTTGATTCAACTAAAATAATCATTCAATTATTAAGCGACTTTATTAAACATTTTATCCTTGATATGAAGTAGATTCTGAAAAGGAAAAATGGCTTATTAGAAAAGTTTACCATTTGATTGAATGGGATTAATTTTCATCCAATTTTATGAAATTTAAGATATGTAATTTGTGAGTTTTGGTTATTGGTGTTATTTTACCTTATCTAATTCTACTGCATGATAAAATATATGACACAGACATTTTGATTGGTGTACCAACCAATTTAATGGTGATTTTTGTTAAGCAAAATCTTAAAAGGTAAAATTAAACACACACACATGGATATAACATCAGTGCTCCTTTAATTATTAGCAACACGCAAAGTCTAAGTAGGGGCCGTACATGGACCAGGCTGATTCGATTTTTATCAAAATCAAATTAATTATATCGGTTTGCATTAATTTGATTTTGTCGGATTTTCTTGTTCTTTTTGTTACATGAAATTTATTTCAATATGATTTTGTTAAAGTTATAAATAAAGTTTTGATGAGTATGTTTAGTAAGACTTGCAAAAACTGACAAACATATGATCTATTAAAATATTCGTATGTAAAATTATTATTATTTAGTGATACATGATAGTTATTTTCTTAGTCGTCTAACAATAATTCTTATTTTGAATTCAAAAACGAAATAAGACTTTAATAGATTTTGATATATAAGCATGGAAGAACAAAGAGATTGACGTAGTTCTATAATATTTTATTAGAAAGTGATGATACAATTTATTATCTAAAGTAAATAAAAATGAATGCACTTTATAGTGCTATGAAATATTACATTACAAGATAGAATCCCAAATATTTCTAGATATTTTTAAGGCAGAATAGCCTAGGAGATACTTGTACTTGTTCCGGTTTGTCATCCCGGTCCCTACACGCCATAAAGTTTCATCCAGACACTTCAACTTAATCAAAACAAGACTTTTAAACAATACTGGAATCGTGTGATGCTCATTTGCTTGACGTGGATGACAAATATCCACATCAAATTCTATACCAAAATAATATTATTTAACAAAATTTTAATTTCACAAGCAAAAAAATAATATAAAATAAGCAAAAAATTAAATTAAAATTAAAAAAAAATTCCTCCTTCCTTCTTCAAACCCACCCACCCAACCTTCTTAAAATAATAACCCACGTGCCATGGTTCCTCCACCATGAGTACCACTACTTCCTTCAGTTCTCTTTTAAAGAAAGTTATCTAGCCATGAAAAATATGGTAATTTCAACATAAACGGAGATATCATGTACATATTATGAGTTCTTTTAGTGAGTAATTTCTTTGTAAATAGTTTTTAAAATTAAATAAACCAGGGCCATCAGTGCTTTAAGGTCCTGTGTTTCTTTATAGTGATAACAACTCGAGTTAATCACCAATTTACCCTTATTTGTTAGCATAAAATTGCACTAAATCCTTATGACTCGGCTTTTGAAATTTAGAATGCTATTAAGTTGGTGCTTATAAGAATAGTAGCAACAACAAGAGCGATTGAATGAACTGAGCAGAATTACATTGCTGGAGCTATAGACTCAAGCTTTTTATATTTTTAACATTTGCTGAGTAGAGATATGTTGTCGTCTTGGTGAACATTTGAGGATGGAGTTGTGACCAGTACGGGGGAGGGGGGAGAACGGAGGACGGAACAAGAAGAGGGGGAGGGGGGAGCGAAGGGCTGAAGGCGGGCGGAGCGAAGGGCTGAAGGTGGGCAGAGCGAAGGACTGAGGGGGGGGATGCAGGATGGGAGGGGGCAGAACAAAAGGGAATCGCTGCTAGTATTTTATTTATTTATATATTAATTTTTATTTTTTTAATAAAGAAAAATCATCAGCTCACGCATCTAATGTGCATGTAAATCACTCATTTTGTCCACCTCAGCCATATCAATGCCACATAAGCTCGGTCAACTGTCAGAAAGTTTTAAAAATCTTGTTTTGATAAAGTTGGAGTATCTGGGTGAAACTTTATGGAGTGTAGGAACCGGGATGACAAACTGAAACAAGTACAAGTGTCTCCGAGACTATTATTCCTATTTTTAAAGCAAATTCTATATAAAATCTTAAAAGTATATATAAAATGATAGATTTATATGTTGGTTTGATAGAGTTATACACAAAAGCAAGATTTTTATTCATACTAGGTATAACAACAACGACAATGACCCAGTAAAATTCCTCAAGTAGGGTTTGGGAGGGTAGTATGTACGCTGACCTTACCCCTACCATAAAGAATAGAGAGGCTATTTACGAAAGTCCCTCGGATCAAGAAGACAAAAAATACGAGAAGAGAGGAAAGGGACAACATATTAGTACCATCATACAGAAACCAAAGAAATAATAACGTCACAAGAACAAGGAAACAGTTGAAATGCAATAACAAAACCAGAAAATAAGCCCCGATTGTTATGACCCGATAGGTCATCTCCTATTTTGAAACCTAATTATTTGATTTGAATCCTTAAAATTCATGTTCAGGCCTTCCTTGACTTGCGTGCACAGTCCGAGTATCCTTTCGAAAAGCTTTTATGTTAAAAACTAAAAAAAATGAGAAAATTTTCCTAAAACTTCATTTGGGTTGATTTCGGTCAAATTTTTTAGTAAACAGGCTCGGATTCATGTTTCAATGGTCCCGCTGAGTCCATAACGTGATTTGGGACTTGAGCGTATGCCCAAAGTCGAAATCGAAGTCACGAACCCGAGATATTGGACTTTGTCGAAATTTGATAGTTAAAGGCTAAATGCATTTGAGTTGTTTGACTTCTTGGATAACAGGTTTTTATTTTGGTTCAGGAACTCGGTATAAGTCCAATACCATATTTCTAACTTGTCTGAGAAATTTGGTGAGAAACGGAGTTGGTTTGACGTGATTCAGACGTCCATTTGTGAAAATAGATGTTTCAAAGTTTTCTTGAAAATCTCAATTTATTTGGTGCTAAATTCATAGTTCTGGGTTTTATTTTGGTGATTTGACCATGCGAGTAAGTTCGTATGATATTTTTAGACTAGTGTGCACTTTTGGTTTAGAGCTCCGAGGGTTCGGGTCAGTTTCGAATAGGCTACAAAGAGAAATTAGACTTGGAGAAGTTGGTGGTGCATCAGATTTTTGTTGCATGCCTCAGATCTTGAAAACCACTATTGGGTTTCCATTTGCGATCCACTAATAGCATTTGCGAAGAGTGACTGGGAAGGCCAGGGTTCGCATTTGCGAAGTGGGTGCTGGGTACGCAATGATCGTAAATGCGATTACTAGGTCGCATTTGCGGAGGCTTCAGAGTTCGCATTTGCGGACTAATCTTCGCATTTGCGAAGAAAGCAGAGGTGTGGACGGCATTGCATTTGTGATGGCTCCTTCGCATTTGCAGGATTCACATTTGTGAAGCCTAGGTCCATTTGCGACATCTGCAGCTGGGTAAAAAAGACTTGGATCGGATTTTTCTCCCATTCTTCAAATTTTCAAACCTAGAAACATAAGAGGCGATTTTCCAAAGACTCCTTCTTCCCTAAATCATGTGTAAGTGATTCTATCATATCTTCTTTCAATCTTTCTCTATATTTCACAAGATTTCAACCTAAAATGTAAGGTTTTTTTGGTAGAATCGGGGATTTTTGGGTAGAAACTAAGAATTTCGAAAAATTTAGGATTTAGACCTCAAATTGAGTTCGGATTCTAAAATCGATTATATATCCGGGATCAGGGTGAATGGGTAATCGGGTTTCAGTCCAAATTTTGGGTTTGGACCAAGCGGGCCCGGATGTTGACTTTTTCAATAGTGGCCTAAATTGAATTCTTTGCAATCGTGGGTAGTTACTAAGGCTTAATTTGAATAATTTTGTTAGTAAATTTCTAGATTCTATTGCTTCGGAGGCTTGTGTAAAGGCAAAATGGTGGTTGAGCTTTGAGTTTGATCGTTTGAGCGAGGTAAGTGTCGTGGTTAACCTTGGCTTGAGGGATTAGGTCTTATTTGCGTATTTTCTACATGTTTGAATGTTGGGTACAACATATAGGTGATGTGAGGAGTACCTATGTGTTGTTGTTGAGTCATAGCATGCGAGTGGGTCTTATTCATGCAATTGTTGCTTTGCGCGATCATATTATCTATGCTTAGACTAGTTAATCATCACATTGATCATTTTTATCATGTTTATGGACTTTAGCAATAACTGAGTATTGATTCAAAGTGAGGTCAGCATTCTGAAACCAAATGTTGAAGTAAGACTTATTTTTAGTTATTTCTATCTCCCCGTTGTCATTATTCATTCCTTTATTGTGATGGAGAGTTTTAATGCATGAAAGGTAATGTCGTGACATATCGTGAGTGTTATTGCATGAAGGGTGATGTTGTGCCATGTTATGAGAGTTTTAATGCATGACAGGTGATGTTGTATCGTTTCTATTGATTCATATGGTGAGATTGAGAGTAAAAGCATGGAGGGTGATGCCGTACATTTTCCTTTACCGTGTTTACTTGTTATATCTGTTTAAGGTATATTGGTTGATCAAGTTCTGATTACTGTTGTGATTCTATATCCTTGTATAACTTTTATTTGCCATGATCTTCGTACATATACTGTTTAACGGCACATATTTATTTATAGGTGTCTCATTTTAGCCTTGTCACTACTTTATCGAGGTTAGACTCGACACATACCAGTATATGGGTCAGTCATACTGATACTGCACTCTGCACTTCCTGTGCAGATTTTGGCACTGGCCCGAGTTGATCGTGAGGCTAGCTGCTGGATCCGTCCTATAGGAGACCCATGGTAGATAGGCCAGCGTCCGCAGTCCGCTTTTAGGCATCTTGTTTTACTGTTTCCTTCAATTCAAAACAATTGTATTTCATTCAGACATTTACTTGTAGTGAAATTTTAGAAGTTCGTGAATTGTAACTACAGATCGGGGTGGTATATATATATATATATATATATTTGAGGTTGTTATGAATTTTCACTTTTATTTTAACTCGTTATAGCTCAATTGCAATAAATTGTTGAAATGTATGAGAATTGGCTTAATGATTATCTAACATTGACTTGCCTAGAAAGTGAGATGTTAGGCACCATTACGGTTCCGAGGGTGGAAATTACGGGTCATGACAAGTTGGTACCAAAGCACTAGGTTGCCCTGGTCTCACAATTCACAAGGATGCTTAGTAGAGTCTAGCGGATCGATATGGAGACGTCTGTACTCATCTCAGAGGCTATAGTGTTTAGGAAGAATGTGACTTCTATTATTCTCTGTCGTGCGAATGTTTTCTCTCATTGCTAATTGAAATCTTCTACTATTTTTATCTCCCAGATGGCAAGAACACGTATCGCATCCCCAGCTGAGCAACAGCCAGAGCCTCTAGGGGCAGCTCCTATGAGGGGCAGAGGTCGAGGTAGGGGTAGAGCTCAGTTTAGAGCACGAATTGACACTTTTCCCATGGCACCAGCCATCTCTCAAGATGGGGAAGGAGCACAGACTCCTACTACTCACACCCCAGAGTAGGTGGCTCCCTAGTATCAGACTTTAGTAGGTCAGCCAATTGGAGTAGCTCAGCCAGTTGTTGCAGCACAAGCCAGTGATGGTCATGCTATGGCTCCCGAGGGTTTATTGAGATTGGACAAGTTCACCAAGCTCTTTCTAGTTCACTACAGTGGTGCACCTTCTGAAGACACTCGAAATCATCTTGACCGCTGTCATGAGGTGCTATAGAACATGGGGATAGTGGAGATCAATGGGGTCGATCAATTTTGATGTGTTTCATATGACTGGTTCCGACACGAGATGCTGGAATGACTTTGTATTGACCAAACTAGCTGGGTTGCTTGCTTTTACTTGGGAGCAAAGTTCCTTCCTTTCATCCTTAGAGAGGACTATCGCAGGTAGTTCGAGCATCTCCAGTAGAGCAGTATGACCGTCACTAAGTAAGAGGCCCATTTTGTAGATTTGGCTTGTCATGCTATTATTTTGCTTCCTACCGAGAGAGAGAGAGAGAGAGAGAGAGAGAAGGCAAGGAGGTTTATTAAGGGACTTGCTCGGCCTATTAGATTGGAGATGGATAAGGAAACTAGGAGTGAGATTTCTTTTCAGACGGCTACCAATATTGCTAGGCGAGTCAATATGGTATTATCTTGGGGGAGTGGTCAGGGGTCGACAAGAGGCTGCATCACTTCGGTGGAGCCTCATCTGGAGGCCGAGGTACTTTTGGTAGAGGCCATCCTCCCAGGACATTTCATTCAGCAATCCAGACATCCCACGGTGCCTCTGGTGGTCGTGGCCCTCAGATGCATCCTTCTGACCAGTTAGCCTACAGTACACCACTAGATCCTATCAGTGTATCTCCGCTCCAGAGTTTTTAGGGTGGTTACTCAGGCCGACAAGGTCATTTTTAGGGTCATGAGTCACAACAGCCGAGGTCCTATTATACTTATGGTGATCCGAGGCACATTGCTAGATTTTGCCCTCATGCCTCAAGCAGTTCTCAACATCAGGGTTCTCGTGCCATAGTCATGGCATGGGGTGCTTCACTGCGTGCTCAGCCAGCTAGAGATATTGGTATGGAAACTAGAGGTGGTGGTCAGTCCATTAAAAGTAGATGTCAGCTCTAAAAGGTGGATTCCAGCCAGCTAGGGTCGATCCTAGAGATACAGTCCGTAGTGGTGGGGCCCAGCCCGATGTTATGCTTTTCCAGCCAAATCTGAGGCTGAGTCTTTTGATGCCATCATCACAGGTATAGTTTTAGTCTGTAGTAGAGATGCTTTAGTTCTATTTTATCCGGGTTTTACTTATTTGTATGTGTCATCCTATTTTGCTTCATATTTAGTTATGCCCCATGATTCTTTGGGTGCCCCCGTGTATGTGTCCACTCTTGTGGGAGATGATATTGTAGTAGACCATATTTATCTTTCATGTGTGGTTACATTGGGAGTCTTGAGACTAGTGAGAACCTTCTACTTCTCAATATGGTAGACTTTGATGTTATCTTAGGGATGGATTGGTTGTCACCTTATCATGCTATATTGGATTGTCACACCAAGACGGTGGCCTTAGCCTTGCTAGGGTTGCCTCGATTAGAGTGGAGAGTGACTCCTAGTCATTCTACTAGTAGGGTTATCTGTTATATGAAGGCTCAGCATATGGTCGAGAAGGGGTGTCTAGCTTATTTAGCTTATGTCCGCTATTCTAGTGCAGGGTTCCTTCCATGGATTCAGTACCAGATGTCTGTGAGTTTCTAGAGGTATTTCCTGTTGATCTTTCGAGAATGCCACCTGACAGGGATATTGACTTATATGTTGACTTGCTTCCGGGCACTCAACCTATTTATATTCTGCCATAGAGTATGGCCCCGCCAGAGTTGAAAGAATTGAAAGAACAATTGCAAGATTTGCTTAATAAGGGCTTCATCACACCTAGTGTCTCACCCTGGGGTGCATCTGTGTTATTTGTAAAGAAGAAAGATGGATCGATGAGTATGGGCATTGATTACCGACAATTGAACAAAGTCACTATCAATAATAAGTATCCATTGCCGATGATTGATGACTTATTTGATCAGCTTCAGGGTGCCAACGTGTTTTCAAAGATTTATTTGAGGTCAAGCTATTATCAAATGAGTATGGCATCCAATTTCTCTAAGACAACTTTTCGGACTCGATATGGGCATTATGAGTTTCTAGCGATGTCATTTGGGCTGAGAAATGCCTTAGAAGCATTTGTGGACTTGATGTACCGACTGTTCAAATCCTTACCTGGATCCCTTTGTGATTTTGTTTATTGATGATATTTTGATTTACTCTCATAGCCGAAAGGAGCACAAACAACATTTTCGAATTGTACTTCAGACTTTGAGAGAGATCCAGTTATATGCTAAGTTTTCAAGGTGCGAGTTTTGTTTGGATTCCGTCACCTTTTGGGGCACATTCTATCAGCAGAGGATATTCAAGTGGATCCTAAGAAGATTGAGGCTGTTCAAAACTGGCCTAAACCTGCTTCAGCCATGGAGATCTGTAATTTCTTGAGTTTGGCAGGTTATTACCATCGGTTTATGGAAGGGTTTTCATCTATTGCAACCCCGTGGACCAGATTGACCCAGAAGGGTGCCCCGTTCAGATGATCAAATGAGTGTGAGGAGAGATTTCATAAGCTCACGTCTGCTTTTACTACGGCACCGGTGTTGGTATTGGCCACGGATTCAGGATCTTATACGGTATATTGTGATGCGTCTCATATTAGATTAGGTGCGGTATTGATTCAGGGTGGTAAGGTAATTTCATATGCTTCACGAAAGCTGAAGGTTCACGAGAAGAATTACCTCGTTCATGACCTAGATCTGGCAATCATTGTTCATGAATTGAAGATTTTGAGGCACTATTTTTATGGTATGCCATGTGAGATATTCACAGATCATAGGAGCTTACGTATTTGTTCAAGTAAAAGGATCTCAATTTGAGGTAGAGGAGGTGGTTGGAGCTATTGAAAGACTATGATATCACCATCTTGTATAATCCTAGGAAGGCCAATACGGTAATCGATGCTTTAAGTAGGAAGTCAACTAGTATGGGCAGCCTTGCGTACATTCCAGTCAGTGAGATACCACTTGCGTTAGATGTTCAGGCTTTGGTCAATCAGTTCGTGAGGTTGGATATTTCTGAGCCTAGCCTGTTCTAGCTTGTATAGTCCTTCGGTCTTCTTTGTTTGAGCGTATCATAGATCGGAAATATGGTGATCCTCATTTGCTTGTACTAAGGGACACGGTGTGGCACGGTGGTGCCAAGTAGGTTACTGCTGGAGATGATGGAGTTTTGAGATGCAAAGTCGTGTTTGTGTGCCTAATGTTGATGGGCATCGTGAGTTAATTCTTTAGGAGGCCCACGGTTCCCGATATTTTATTCATTCGGGTGGACCCAAGATGTACCAAGACTTGAGGCAAAATTATTAGTGGAGGAGAATGAAGAAATATATAGCTGTATATGTGTCTCGGTGATTAAATTGTCAATAGATAAAGCGTGAGCATCAGAGACCCAGTGGTTTGCTTCAGAAGTTGGAGATTCCTGAGTGGAAGTGGGACTGTATGACTATAGATTTTGTTGTTGGACTCCCATGGACTAAGAAGAAGTTTGATGCAGTTTGGGTCAGTATGGACAGGATGACCAAGTCAGCGCATTTCATTCATGCGACGGTTACTTATTTTTCAAAGTGGTTGGTAGAGGTTTATATCCACGACATGTCTTTATGTTGTGCCCGTGTCTGTCATTTCTGATTGAGGTACGCAGTTCACCTCAAACTTCTGGATGGCAGTAAAACTTGAGTTAGGAACACGGGTTGAGCTAAGCACAATATTTCATCCTTAGACAGACGGGTAGTCCCAGCTCACTACTAAGATATTAGAGGATGTGCTTCGTGCTTGTGTTATAGATTTTAGAGGTTCGTGGGATCAGTTCTTTCCGCTGACAGAGTTTTCCTACAGCAATAGTTATCAGTCGAGCATTCAGATGGCTCTTTAGGAGGCATCATATGGTAGACAGTGGCGATTAGCAGTCGGAGGGATAGAGCTGGGGGAGGCTAGGTTGTTCGGTACAAAGTTAGTAGAGGATTCCTTGGATAAGGTCAAGATTATACAGGATCGACTCCACACAGATCAGTATAGGCAAAAGAATTATGCCTACCATAAAGTTCGTGATGTTGCATTCATTTTCGGAAACAGAGTGTGCTTCGAGTGTCATACATGAAGGATGTGATGAGGTTCGAAAAGAAGCGCAAATTGAGCCCTAAGTATATCGGGCCTATTGAGATTCTTGAGTGAGTAGGAGAGGTGGCCTATAGGCTCGCGCTTCCACCTAGTTTATCAGCAGTTCATATAGTGTTCTATGTATCCATGCTGCGGAAGCATCACGGTAATCCATCCCAGGTGTTAGATTTCAGCACTGTCCAGTTGGACAAGGATTTGACTTATAAGGAGGAGTCGATGGCTATTCTAACCTGATAGGTTATTCATCTGAGATCGAAGAGTTTTCCCTCAGTTCGAGTGTACTGGAGAGGTCAGTTCGTGGAGGCAGCTAACTGGGAGTCTGAGTCAGACTTGCGTGCGCAGTTTGGCTATCCTTCGAAAAGCTTTTATGTTAAAACTATTAAAAAATGAGAAAATTTGCCTAAAACTTCATTTGGGTTGATTTCGGTTAATATTTTTGGTAAATGGACTGAAATTCATGTTTCAACAGTCCTAGTGGGTTTCTATCGTGATTTGGGACTTGGGTGTATGTCCGGAGTCGAAATCGGAAGTCTCTACCCTGAAATATCGGACTTTATCAAAATTTGATAGTTAAAGGCTAAATGCATTTGATATGTTTGACCAATGTTTGACTTCTTGGATAACGGGTCCATATTTTGGTTTCGAAACTCGATATATGTCCAATACCACATTTATGACTTATCTGTGAAATTTGGTGAGAAACAGAGTTGGTTTGACGTGATTCAGACGTCCAATTGTGAAAATAGAAGTTTTGATTGCGCGATCAAGTTAGTATGATGTTTTTATATTAGTGTGCACTTTTGGTGTAGATCCCCAAGGGCTCGGTTAGTTTCAGATATGCTACGACGTGAAATAAGACTTTGAGAAGTTGTTGGTGCATCAAATTTTTGTTGCAGGCATCAGACCTCGCAAATTTGAGGTCAATCATCTCATTTACCACCACTGTTGGGTTTGCATTTGCGCTCCACTCATCATATTTGCGAAGAGTGTCTGAGAAGGCCAGGGTTCACATTTACGAAGCAAACATTGCATTTGCAAAGTGGGTGTTGGGTAGGCAATGATTGCAAATGCAATCGCCGGGTCGCTTTTGCGGAGGCTTTAGAGTTCGCATTTGCGGACAAACATTCACATTTGCAAAGATAGTATAGGTGTGGAGGGCTTTGCATTTGCGATGGCTCTTTCACATTTGCGAAGAGCAAGTCCTATTTGCGACATCTGCAACTCGTAAAAATGACTTATACGAGATTTTTCTCCCATTCTTCAAATTTTCAAACCTAGAAACATAAGAGGCGATTTTCAAAAGACTCCTTCCCCAAATTATTGGTAAGTGATTCTAAATATCTCCTTTCAATATTTCACAAGATTTCACCCTAAACTCAAAGGTTTTCATGGTGGAATTGGGGATTTTTGGGTATAAACTAGAGATTTCGAAAATTGGGGATTTAGATCTCAAATTGCGGTCGAATTCCAAAACCAATTATATATCCAGGCTTGAAGGTGAATGGGTAATCAGGTTTTGGTGTGAATTTTGGGTTTGGACCAAGCAAGCGTGGGTGTTGACTTTTTTAATAATGGCCTAAATTGAATAATTTGCAATTGTAGGTAGTTGCTAAGGCTTAATTTGAATCTTTTGGTTGGTAAATTTCTAGATTCTATTAGTTTGAAGGCTTGTGTGAAAGGAAAAGCGATAGTTGAGCTTTGAGTTTGGCCTTTGGAGCGAGATAAGTGTCATGGTTAATCTTGGCTTGATGAATTAAGTCTTATTTGCCTATTCGCTACGTGTTTTAATGTTTGGTACAATGTATAGGTGAGGTGACGATTGCCTATGCATTACTCTTGTCAAGTCATAACATGCGAGTGAGTCTTACTCTTGCAATTGTTGCATTCCGCTATCATATTTTCCATGCTTAGACTAGTTAATCATTATGCTAATCATTCTTCATGTATATGGACTTTGGTAATAATTGAGCATCGTTTAAAGTGAGGTTGCAATTGTGAAACCAAATGTTGAAGCAAGACTTGTTTTTGGTTATTTCTATCTCCTTGTTATCATTGTTCATTCCTTTATGGTGAGGGAGAGTGTTAATGCACGAAGGGTGATGCCGTGTCATATTGTAAGTGTTAATGCACGAAGGATGATGTCATGCCATATTGTGAGTGTTAATGCACGAAGGGTAATGTCGTGCCATGTTATGAGAGAGTTAATGCACGAAGGGTGATGCCGTTCCATGTTATGAGAGAGTTATTGCACGAAGGGTGATGTCGTACCGTTTCTATTGATTCATATGGTGGGGTTGAGAGTAAAAGTACGAAAGGTGATGCCGTGCACTTTCCTTTACAATGTTTACTTGTTTCATTCTGTTTATGGTATATTGGTTGATCAAGTTCTTATTACTGTTGTGATTCTATATCTTGTGATCCCCTCAGCATGTCCCTCTCCCGGGATTACTTGTCTGACTTTTATTTGTCATTATCTTTGTACATATACTATTTAACTTGTACGTGGGGAAATCAGGAGACCGATTCTCCCTTGACATAATATTTCAAAGAGCAAATCCCGAAGGCATGGGATCTCGGTTCGGTCGCTTCCCTCAAGGTCTACCGATGCCTTGCCCAGATCGGGAATCAGCCAAGGCCCCGATGAGCAAAGATATCTCTCGAGAGATGTATCTGGGGTCCGTAAGACTTGTCCAAATGGCTAGACGCCAGTCCTTCTACGACATAAGGAAAATGGGTTCTTACATCTCATTCTTTTGTTGCACTGTGTATTCCGTACTAAATTGGGGTGTCCCTTTTCTATAAAAGAATGGTCACCAACACCTTGTAAAACATCTCCAATTGTCTTACAAAAGAGCAATAATATTGTCTCTCTCTCTCTTTCTCTAATCTCTCTCTGGTTCCAAGTCATTTCGATTGTTAACTATTTCTCAGTTTGTCGAGTAAGCATATTCCGAGATCGCCTTAGCATTTCATTGTTTCTTCATTTGGTCTTCATTATTTGGCTCAAGATTGATAGTATAGAGCCTTACTTATCTATATATTTACTTGTTATTCCCTTCCCGACTACCCTCGATAAGCCCGAGATAAGCTTGAGGCTCGATTCCGAGGTATCTACTAGCCTGCTCTGCGCTCGGGAAACGTCCCCTTACTGGTTTGATTATTGCTTTGGTTAACTCTATCTCTATCACTTTACTCCATGTTTAGCACCAACCACCCTTACAAACTAGCTCGAGAATAGATCACATATTTTTAGAATCCCATTTACAAATTTAATTGTTACCATTTTCACGGTAAACAATTTGGCGACTGCCGTGGGGCTAAAAGTAATAGTGATTATTTTCTTTCTAGTTTTATCGCTTGAACGCACGATATTTTTCACACTTTTTCTTGCCCAAGAACTCTTAGATTGCAGTTCCAACTGTCTGGCTCGATAAATAGAGTTGAGAACAACAACCTCGAAGATCATGGGGAAAACGGCGTGGCTGTCCCGGCCGTTGGAGCACTTCGGTAGAATCCTAACAACATTCCCGGACCAATCCTAGTGGATGCAGATTCACAGGACGCTAAGAAAGTAGACGAGACTTCTCACACCGACATGAGCATACAACACAGCGACAATAGGAAGCACAAAAAACCCCAGCCTGGGAAGAACATAAAGTTAGTCTTCATGTTATCTTTGAAATGTTGCACCACAACAACTATCCATCGTTCAGCTGCAAAGCCATCCAAGAACCCCCATTACAGTGGCACCGGATACAGCTCGCCCCGCCGAACGATTACTCAAAAGATCAAGCAATAACGGGTAAGTGGCTGACCTCGCCATCGTAAAATTGCTCTCGGACCTCACCAAAAGAATCGAATCGGGAGAAAAAATGATCGAAGCCAACGATAAAATGGTCGAGACCTATAACTCTAGGGTCGATCAGATCCGAGGTGCTCCTCCAGTCCTCAAAGGTTTAGATTCGAAGAAATTCATTCAAAGGCCATTCCCCGAAGAAGCATCCCCGAAACTTATCCCGAAGAAATTCAGAATGCCGAAACTCCCTAACTACAATGGCACCTCCGACCCCAACGAACACGTCACTGCGTATTCTCGTGCAGTAAAAGGTAACGACATAAATAGCGATGAGATTGAATCCATACTGCTGAAAAATTTGGAGAAACACTTTCAAAGAGGCCATGATTTGGTACCATAACCTGGCTCCCGACTCTATAGATTCGTTCGCCATGTTAGCGGACTCTTTTGTAAAAGAACACACCGGAGACATTAAACTAGCAACAAGGAAGTCTAGCGTTTTCAAAATCAAGCTGAGAGAGAATGAGATGCTGCGGGAATTCATGTCCCGATTTTAGATTGAGCGAATGGAGCTACCATCAATCTCTAATGATTGGGCGTTGCAGGCCTTCGCACAAGGCCTAAACGAACGCAGCTCCATGGCTTCGAAACAGCTAAAATAAAATCTGATCGAATACCCGGCTGTAACCTGGGTAGACATCCACAACCAGTACCAATCAAAGATCAGGGTAGAGGATGACCAGCTAGGGGCCTCGTCGGGCTCAATATACCCAAACAGAATCCTAGAAAAAGAGACGAAGCCAACCAAAGAAAGGTATCAACCATACATCAAAGACAAGAGGAACTCCCCGAGGCGTAACCTACCCCGCAACGATCGGAGGATGGATCGAGGACAGGATCCTCGGGGAATCATCAACTGGACCAGATTTACCCAAAACATAGCACTAGTCAACGCACCCCACTTGTCGGAATACAAATTCAGCGTCAACGTATCAGATATCGCATTCGCTATCAGCAAAATCCGTGATGCAAAATGGCCAAGACCACTGCAGTCGGACCCTTTGAAGAGAAATTACAACTTGACGTGTGATTTCCATAACATACACGACCACCAGACCGAGGATTTCCATCAACTACGAGAAGAAGTAGCCCGACTACTAAACAAAGAGTACCTCCGGTAATTCCTCATGAATCAAGCCAAAAATTAGTTTCGAGACAGGGAGGCAGTCAAGAAGAACGAAGTAAACGAACCACAACATGTTATTCACATGATCATGGGTGGCACCGATACCCCGCAGGAACCCATGGTGAGGAAAACAAAAATATCCATCACCAGGAGAAACAAACTTGGGGATATATCCCTGAGGATGCCCTTACCTTCAGTGAAGAAGACATAGATGCCCTATCTCAACCCCACAAAGACGCTCTGGTAAATTCCTTTCTTGTAAATTCTTTTTAGATAAAATGTGTACTCGCGGATCCAGGTAGCTTGGCCAATATTATCAGGTCAAGGGTTGTAGAACAACTCGATTTAACTGAATGGATCATTCCCTCCACTCTAGTCCTCAACGATTTCAACATGGCGAGCGAAACGATGAAAGGAGAGGTCGTCATACCCATCACCGTGGCCAGCACAACCCAAAACACCAAGTTCCATGTCATAGAGGGAGACATGAGGTACAACGCCTTGTTCAGATGACCATGGATACATTTCATAAGAGCAGTACCATCTACCCTTCACCAGATGATAAAATTCTTGACAAAGGATGGAATTAAAATCGTCTACAGAGAGCAACACATAGCAAGGGAAATGTTCGCAATACACGACGCATTCTTGGACCCCATACCTCCGCCTCTGAAAAAGCCCACGGGAGAATCAAGTCTCAACACCGGTCAGGTTTGAAAAAATACAAAAATATATATCCGCATCGCATACCCGACCTCGGGCAATCGAAACAAGTCAGCTCCAGAGCACCGCCTATGTATCCCATCCCAAGGTACCGTCGTTTCTTTTATTTTTTTTTCATAATAGAAATTAACCCTCATGAAGGCACTCGATCAAATATATCAAGGAACTGGCATTGTACGAAGACCTCGAGACCTCCCAAAAAAGGCGCATGGGTGCACTCTTTTCCTTGGACCGAGTTTTTATCCCAAAAAGAAGAAGGGTTTTACCGGCAAGGTTTTTAATGAGGCAACGCCCGTGAATCTACCAGGAGAGAAACTCCACAAAATTGCTCAAAGCCATCCTTACGGCCAAATTTCAAAGCAGCTAAGAGCATTCCCCCTGAAATCCACCGGACTCATGGGAGCGCCAAACAAAGGTCCCTACGGGGAAATGATGAAGCAGGACAAAACGGTCAATATAGCCAAACCTTGCTAAAGCGAGGGTATGTATTATTATATCAGGAAATCAAAAGTACCCCCCCCCCCCCAATTCTTTTATGAGAAAAGAGAAAGGCTCCTAATCAAGAATAAATCAACGTGAAAATCAGCAAAGCAACCCGACTTGGCCTAAGAACTAGTCGGTTCAGCGCAATAGCACGTATATCGCATCAATGGATCAGAGTATATCTCCAGCACCTTGCTCTTCAAAAAGAAACAAATCACAACACACTCCCGATAGAGGCATCTCCATCAAATACGTCCCAAAACACTCAGAGAGTTAAAACGATTCAGCATCCACCCTACGTCGGGGTCGGAATCCCAGGCTCACAAAGCCCTCGTAAATGCAACTCCAAGTTTGGAAAAGGCTATCTTCAAGCTTTAGCAGAACTCAGAGACTAAAAAAAAATCGGTATCTAGATGATCCCAAGGACGAAACGTTGGGCTCATCAAGCCCTTATGTTGCAACTCTGAGCTCACGAGAAGCGATCTTCAGGCTTAAACAACTTGATGACTCTGAGAATGCCACCAATCTCCACTCTAGAATTGTAAGACCCTAATGGGCAGCCTCAGTAAAACAAAATCTATTCTCCATACACTATAAGACCTCAATAGGCATGACACACTACAAGACCTTAACATGCATGGCAAACTGTAAGACCTCAATAGGCATAAAAAATCTCACAATTTAGGCTATACGTCGCATTTGTAAGAATCCATAAAAGGCATACCCTCAGTGTAAATGCCTAAAACTACTTCTCGGGATCAAAAATAGCCCCGGCCAAACGAACATGAATTTGGTCAAAATGGTTGCTATAGCCCAAAAAATGCGACTCGGGGATGCCCGACTGAAGCTAAAAAAACCTCCAAATCTACTTCAAAAAAACTGTTAAAAACAGGCTTCCTGCAACAGGCAAAAGATGAGTCCGACCATGTCGGCTCTAAAATAGCAAAAGTGTCGATTACTCGACCAATGAGCTATGAACCTTATGAGGTGCTTAAAACATCACCGACTATGACTTGAAATCGAGGTTCTTTCAGAACCGACGACGATTCAGGCAAAATATTCAATAAGACCTTAACTAGAGGAAACAAAGCCTACAAAAATCCTCCGGGCCACACACCAAAATATCTCTACGACCAAATAACGTAAGTGCCATTTTCGCAGGCTAAGTAAGCCTTTGGGCCTCACATCGAAAGGTCTCTACCATCATACAGCGTAAGAGCCATTGTTTCTAGCTTGCAAATTGACAGTTTGAGGATTAAAGTGAGCTCAAATCGTAACTCGATTTGGAGACCGGATCAAAAATAGGTACCAAAACAAAGCCTCCGGGGCTCATACTAAAAGGTCTCAATGACCAAGCAACAAAAAGGCCACCGTCGATCGCCGAGAGCTCAAATGAGATTTAAGGGTCGATTACAGCTAGAGTCACACCGTGACTCAGAGACCGGACTCGAAAATCATAATACTCCCAAGAGAATGATATCGATGCCATTGTTACCAACTGGAACCTCTAAAAAGACTAAAAGGGTAAATTACAGCTCGAATCATAACGCAACTCAGACTGGACCTGGCGCAATCTCGGCCTGCATCGTATGGTGAGATTTATAAATGTATATACAAAGCAAAGAAGGCATGGAATGCTTGTTCCCCCTTTATTTCCCTTTTTGGAAGCTACGACCCATCGGCCTCCTCATTATCATCAGATATTAGAAACTTGGCATCACACTCCGCTCCCTTGGCGTGTCCAATCTTCTTAGAGAGATCGAAGCCTCTAGCATGAATCTCTTCGAGGGTCTCCCTCCGAGATCTACATCTTTCACACTCCCTACTATTGCCTGCACAATTAAGGGCCCTCTTTAGCTCGGCCATAACATCAGCAGTGCTTTTTGAATAGGCCAGTATCTTTTGCCCCCCTCCCCGATCAAAAATAATAAAGGCAACCTATGAACATATCAAAAACAAAATGGTCATGTCCATGCCCCGCATCAAAAGGAGTACAGCTTGTCGAAGTTCACCCTCTACGGCCTCATCGAATGACAACCAAGATCCACAAAAAAGAAGCCCCCTCACACCAGCCCGACCGAAATACTCCTCTTCGAAGGCCACGAAAAACCCTCTTCATAGTTACCCTTCATCCATTGGGCCACCCAGTTGAGGACTATTTTGGCTTATACACAGCAAAAAAACCTCTCCGTCTGATATATTGTGAGATACCCGGAGACTAAACCCGAGGACATTTCAACCACAAATATGCCTAAAGTAACGGCCCGAATGACACTATCAATGGTCAAGACGAATCCCCAGGCTGCGCACACACAAAATTGCTTCAGCCTAGGAGCACAAAGGGTCATCACCCTTCACCCATGAAGGCGGGTAAGAGCTGGAAAGGCAATCGAAGCTCGAACCATAATGCAACTCAAGGACTAGTTCCAAAATCAGTCTACACAATCAAGAGCAATGACAGAAAAAAGGTACAAAAGAAATTAATCTTTACAATTCTTTTTATATTACATTTTAAAAAACATTCTCCACCTATAGGCACGTCCTGCGCACCAGAAACAAGGTTACAAAATGATGGAACCTCTATCTTGCGCCAAAGGGCTTAAGCTTATCAAGATTGCCTTCTGCAACGTCCACAAGGAGTGACCGAGCATCACCCTCATCTACCCTTGCTTGGGCCAATTCCTCCAAGAGAATGAAGCCCCTTGCTCCAGCTTCCTTGAATGCCTCTCTTCGAGATCAGCAGCGAACGTATTCCTTGATCCTCTTCTCGCGATCAAGGGCTCGCCTTAACTTAGATTGAGCGTCAACAACTTTCTTTATGCAAATCTCCATCTCACGACCAGCCCTGGTTCGGCTTAATGCCGCTTCCGCCCGGGCATCGATTATCTCGGCCATGACCTTCAAGAGATCAGACTCAAAATCTCTCAATCATATCCACCTGAACCTTAGCATTATCGCGGGTCAAGTTCATTTAAACCTCGAAGGCAAGGATCCATCCTAGCCGAGGCACTTATCTTTTCTAAAGCTTGAACCTGCACTTGAGCCCTTAGCTCCCCCAAGTAATTCCAGCACGAACAGCATCGCCCTTAAGGTACTTTGAAACCTCCGCTTTTTACGACAACTAATATAGCAAAAAAAGGGGTAAAACTAGCCCTAAGGACGGAAAGAGACAAAGTGTGTATTGTAAGACACCTACTCTACTAGACAGAACTTTTGCAGATCAGGTCTGAACTTATTCGAGGCTCGGGTCCTAAATGTACCAGCCCAGATCAAAGTCCATCACGAGCATAAAAAGGGAAGTTTCAGGTACAAGAAGCAAAGCATGAGACACACCCCTGGGGGGACATCTCCTAATCCCTCTAAACAATTGGCAGAGGTTTTCAGAGGAGCAATGTCAGTGGCCAACACCGAAAGGGATAAATCGCCCGAAGTCTGACATGCGCCTTCCCCAAGCAAACAACTATTGGCAGCAGACTCCGAATGCCCCCTAAAATAGGCGCATGCAGCTTTGCACTATATTTAAAAAAATGACGAGTTCTCAGCCCTCGGCACCATCTCCAGCATCAGAACTATAAGTGAGCTTTGAGGCCCTATCACAGGACAGTCCCAAAAGACTAAGCAATGCCTCACCAACAAAAAAACAACACATAAGGGCCCCACCAAAGAAAATCTGCAATCCCCCTCCTAAAAGATCGCCACGGAGCCCAAAGGCACTACTCATACCTTCGAGGTAAGGATTCGACGATCCAAAGTTGCTTATCCCATGTGAAATACAAAGGCTCCCTCGCGAGGCAATCTCGTATCGGTTAAAAGCTCTAAGAAAAATTGAAGTGACGCCCAAGCATGGGCGACTCCCCGAAGTAAAGTCAAACACATACGCTCCAGAGGGCTATCTATGGTTCGGAAGGAACCCTCACGTACCTAAAGGGTATAATCTTCTCTCAATTCCTTTCCCAAGGGACCCAAGATACCGTCAATTATCTCTACATCATTCGAGGGACTCGATGACCTGAATATATCAAGTTAGATTAAGCTTGGTCACAAGCTTGATTATAAGGCTCAGAGAAAGCCTTACCGACCAACACGGGATCCAGGAAAATGCTTCCTTCTGAAGTAAATGCCAGCAGTTGATAGCAAATGAAGCTTTCGAAGGCATAAAAACATATCAAAGAAAGGCGAGAATTGAAAGTAGAAGCTAGGAAAAAGTATATTTACATTTATAAAAATCCTTATATACAATTGCATCTTACATGGTTACAAAAGTCCTCAGGAGATCTTTTACAAAAAGAAAAATGATAGAATATATAGGTAATATGCAAGCCCAAGGGAGTATCCAATGTGCGTATAGCGATTCTAAAAATGACCTTCCAAGTATATGACCTCAAAGACAATATCTTCCAAATTCTACCCCCCACAGGGATCTCATCCCAATCTTCCCATAATGGAATCTTCAAAAAGGAAGCCGGGAGAAGAGCAAAATGATGAGGGGATACCAGAAGAAGGCAAGAAGTGGATGGGCAAAAAATTTGGCCAGCACGAACTCCACCAGAATGCTTACCCCAAAGCCACTTCTTGAGATGTCCCCTTGGTCTGAGAGGCAACAATTGAGTTGAGACCATTACCATGCCCCCCAAAACCCAAAGGGGGTATAACACACCAGGCCGAGGAAGGAGGGTGAGCAGCGGTGTATAATCCGAGTCCGCCATGAGCAGCGGTGGAAAATTCGAATCTTTCCCCAGATCGGAGGAAATCCACCTCCTATGTCACCATGCCAAGACAATGACAATAACAACAACAATGACAACAACAACAACAACAACAATAGTAGCATCGTAGCAGGACAAGCCCATCCTGCCAGGGAAAGATTGAGAGCTGGCCCATGGTGTGTCCGACATAGGATCTTATGGACATAAGCCTCAAACATACAGAGAAACAAAGTCTAGAAAAATGGTAGGGAAGGTAAGAGGAGCAAATATCAAAGAGAGTTTTAATAAAGAACTGATCACAAAGAAGCCCCATATATATAGGGGGAAAGAAAAATAATCGACGGTGCCATTACCACCCTCGTAAAATGTAACAACATGCATAGTGAATTCAATCATGGAAGTTGAAATGATAGCGACGAAATGGCGGAACAGAATGATAAAAATAATGCGGCCCCGAGGAGTGAGGAGTCATGATACTTCTAATGGTCCCAAAGAAGCGAGAAGGAGAAACGCCCTGACTTTTATAAAGGAAGGTTGTGCCATCAACATGATGTCATGTCGAGAGCCCATGAGGAGAAGTGTCAAAAACATTTCTTATCACTTCCCTCTAAGAAACGCAGAGACTATCTATGTGCGGGGAAATCAGGAGACCAATTTTCCCTCGACATAATGCTTCGAAGAGTAAATCTCGAAAGCACAGGATCTTGGTTCGATCATTTCCCTCGAGGTCTACTGATGCCTTGCCCAGATCGGGCATTATTCAAGGCCTCTATGAGCAAAGATATACCGAGAGATATATTCGAGGTCTCTAAGACTTGTCCAAATGACTCGACACCTGTCCACATAAGAAAAATGGATTGTCGCATCTCATTCTTTTGTTGCACTGTGTATTCCGTAATAAATTGGGGTGTCCCTTTTCTATAAAAGAAGGGTCACCAACACCTTGTAAAATATCTCCAATTGTCTTACAAAAAAGCAATAATATGCTATCTCTCTTTCTCTAATATCTATCTGGTTCCAAGTCATTTTGATTGTTAACTATTCTCTCAGTTTGTGGAATAAGCACATTCTGAGATCGCCTTAGCATTTCATTATTTCTTCATTTGTTCTTCATTATTTGGATCAAGATTGATAGTATTGATCCTTATTTATCTATATCTTTACTTGTTATCCCTTTCCCGACTCCCCTAGATACGAGATAAGATAGAGGCTCAATTCCGAGGTATCTACTGGCTCTTCTTTGAGCCCCAGAAACGTCCCCTTACTGGTTCGGTTATTTCTTTGGTTAACTCAATCTATATCACCTTACTCCACGTTTTAGCACTAACCACCCTTACAAATTAGCTTGAGAATAGATTACATATTTTTAGAATCCTATTAATTGTTGTTACCATTTTCACGATCAACATAACTGCACATGTTTATTCGTAAGTGTCTTATCTTAGCCTCGTCACTACTTCATCGAGGTTATACTCGACACTTACCAATACATGGGGTCGATTGTACTGATACTACACTCTGCACTTCCTATGCAGATTTTGGTACTGGCATGAGCTGATCGTGAGGTTAGCTATTGTATCCACCCTACAGGAGACCCAAGGTAGATCTTATGGCGCCCACTGGCCCTAGAGTCCCCTTCTAGACATTTCATTCTACTATTTCTTTCATATCGAAAATAGTTGTATTTCAATCAGACATTTACTTGTAGTGAAATCATAGGAGTTCGTGAATTGTGACTCTAGATTCAGGTGGTAGAATATATATATAGAGGCTATTATGAATTTTCGCTTTTAATTTAACTCATTATAGCTAAATTATTTTAATTATTCAAATGTATGAGAATTGGCTTAATGAATTTCAAACATTGGCTTGCCTAGCAAGTGAAATGTTAGGCGACATCATGATCGCGAGGGTGGAAATTTCGGGCCGTGACACCGATGCTATGAAAGACGAAAGGATAGTGTGAGCACAATGTTAACCACTACGAGTCTAAGGCCAACACTATCGAACTAGTCTCACCCACTACGAATCTAAGGCCAACACTATCGAACTAGTCTCACCCACGGACTCGACTACGTCCTAACCTTCAACCCTATTGCTTGACCTCCAAACCTCATATCAAGGGTCATGTCCTGGGAAATATACACCAACACCATGTCCTTTTTGATCACCTCTCCTTAATACTTCATAGGCTACAATCTACCTTTTCTCTTACCCGCCAAAGCTAAACTCTCGCATCTCTTAAATGGCGCATTGGGGCTCGTTCTTCGCACGTGCCTGAACTGTCCAAGCCTCGCTTCTCGCATATCCGCCAGAGCCACCCCCGCCTTCTCTCATATAACTTCATTTCTAATATTATCCATCCTATTATGTCTGCACATCCACCTCAACATCCTCATTTCTGCCACTTTCATCTTCTGGATATGAGATTTCTTAATCGGCGAACAATCTGCCACATACAATATGGCCGGTCTAACAATAGTTCTATTGGAATTACCTTTGAGTAACGGTGGTGTGAGCACTTGATTTTTGCCCTAAGAAAATTATTCCTAAAAATCAAACAAAATAATTTTTCTTTATTTTCACAATTTTTGTTGACATTTTTGCATTTGTGTGTTAGTTAGTTACATAATAATTAATATTAAAAAATACAAAAATATGCGTTTGCATTAGGAAATTAATTTCGTATTTTTAGGTATTAAATAGGTGATCAATTCATTTTAGAAATTTAAAGAAAACCCCAGAAAAAGTAGATCACTTTAGCATGTTATTGTTTGGAAATTGCTATAAAATAGTTGAGTAAATTTTAGATTTTAATTAGTTTAATTGTAGTTTAATCTCACAATTTTATAAAATCAGAAAAACTAATATAATAATAAAACACAATAATTATAAAACTAGAAAATACAAAAATACAAAAACAAAAATATAATACAAAAGCAAAATGAGCAAAATACAAGAAAAAAATAAATAAAGGTACAAAGAGAAAATTGATTGTTAAAAAATTTGGGCCAACTACCCAGAACCCAAAACAAAAAACGCCCCAGCCTGCTTAGCCTAAATACGCCCCAAGCCCAATTAAAGAATCCGGTCTGCCCCCGCCTAGCCAAACGACGCCGCTTAAAGGCGTTTGATCCCAGCCCTTGATCATGTGGATCCAACGGTTGTGTGGCCTGATTTCATTAAATAAAACGACGTCGTATAGTGTCAAAGGAATCTGAGCCATCAAAATACTTTAATCCAACGGTTTTGGGTCAATCGTTATGCTTTTAATATATCATATACATAATTAAAAATCAAAAAAAATATTTTCACCCTTTTCATCTTCCTCTTGCCCTCAGCCGCCATAGTTTCCCCTGTCAACCCGCCGGAACCCTACTGGCGGGAATAGTTACCTACACCAACCGTCACAAAAAAATACACCGCCAGACCGCCTTAAGCCCCTGATCCCACCCCTTTATTTCTTTTCCTTCAAATCCCTCCCCATCGTTTCGAATATTCAAAATAGTTTTGCCGGAACCCTAACTCCGGCGAACACTACCTTACCCAATCAAGCCCAAAATTATGCCATAGCACCTTTTCGATGACCTCTACACGATTCTAAAAGTTTTCAGCCTAAAGTTCAACTGGAGTGGTTCAAATAGGAGTTTGAAATCCTCCAGTGAGTCAAAATTCAAGAAAAATTGCTGCCAAACCTCTCATGTTCTTTCTTGTGAATCTTGATGGCTAGTAGACTGTCGAGTGACGAAAAGCTAAGTATTTTCATCTTTTTATTTTCTGTTTCTTTTACACGTATGTTTTTGATTGTTTAATTTCTGTTCTTTTTAAAAAATTGTATTTTTGGATTAAATTTGATACTCTTAAGTCTTAAATTTTTGAATAATATTTGGTTTAAATTCTAATTTAGTAAATAAATTGATATCAAAATTAGTATAATTGGATTTTCATGATTGAACAATGTGATTTTAATTGTTTAATACATTAGCTTCTGATATTAGTCAATTCTAATAATCATTAGCATTAATTGTTGATAATTAGTTTGATTACTTAGGATTAATTGACATTAGTTAGCATTTGTTTATAGTTGTTAAGTTCCTAATCGTTAGTTAATTCAATTTGTTAAATTCTGATTAGTTTTTGATAATTAGGGTTACAATAGTTAAATCTGACAGTTAAATAATTCAGGGAGTTAAAGGGGTTGAAGGGTAATAGGTTCAGTTATTAAATCTGACTTAGTTTCAGGGGTATTTTGGGTACCTAAAAAGGGCAATTAGTAATAAATCAAAGGAAGGGGGGGTATTTTGGGAATAGAGTCAGGGTAATTGGGTAGATGTTTAAGTGAAGTGAGGGTAGAAATGGGGTTACCTTAGATTAGAAGGTTCTAGATGGGGTTAGTAGTATAAATCTTAACAAATAAGGGTAGCTAATTGAAATTATAATTTAAAAATAAAGGTAAAACTTAAATAAAGGAGGGATTAAAGTTCAAATTCTGAAGTGTAAAATTCCCTCCAAATCTAACTCTATAAATAGGCATAGATATGCCTCATTTTACAAGTTTAGAAAATCTGAAAACTTCCTCCAAGTAATCTACCATTCTAGATCCAAATCTTCGAAATTCAGAATCTCAAAAGCTCAAAAACATTATAAATTAGCAAAAATCCAAAAAAAAAAATCCACTGTTTCATTGATTTTTAGTCCAATTTGAAGGTTGTTTATTGATTTTTCTGGTTCTGGTAATCAAAATACTGTGAAGTTATATTGCATTGATCGAGTGTGTTTGATCTTTGGTCCAAATCCTTGAGGTGGTTTGATTCATTGAATTTTGAAGCTGTTATTGGATTTTTATCTTGCTCTTGCTGTATAACTACTGCTGACCTCTCTTCTAATCATTTTTTTTTACTTCAAAATCCAGGTACACAGTTTGTAACCTTCAAGCTGGTGAAAAATGAAATGAAATATCGTTAGAATTGATTCATGACTGTTCGTTCTTATTTTTAATTTGAAAGTGTAGAGCAATTATGTTATATTATGTAATCAGACTGTTTGGATTGTTATATGGACTGTATATTTGGATTTTTAGAACGTTTGAACTATGATTAGTATTTGACCATTATTATCATGCTTGAAGTACTTAGGATCTTTTATGATAGTGAAATATATTGCTAGATCTAGATTTCATTTAATATAGTATGTAAAGGAGAAGTTGTAAATAATTTGTTAATATCTTTCCGTCAATTTCGTTTCAGAATAGCTTTAGTTATTGAAATTAAAATAAAATAAAATAAGTCCATGTGCTAAGTCAAACCTGCTATCACTTAGGCTAATTTCGAAACAACATTATTGAATTACTGTGAAATCCAGTAGCTTAAGGTACTGGTACTCTAATCTACATTTAATGTTTAGAAGTTAATTTTAAAAGTAAATGAATTAGAAGTCAAGTATTTGAGTATACGAACTACAAATAATCACTAAATAGGTAGAATGATACTGCTATCCCATTCTTAATAGTTAAACGTACATTCTCAATGAGACCAGTAGAATAAATTGATTTGTTCGTGAATATCTGTAGAATCAAATAATCTGAACTTTAACCTGGAATTTGAATGGTCAATGTCCTGTTAATTGGTATAATTGTGTATTATTTGCCTTTGTTTTAATTAGTGAAGGAATTTTGACCAGTTTACATTAACATTGAGCCTAATTTGTCTGGATTCTGCAATGATCTGCCTTTGGTATATTTTACCAGGCAGCTTAGAGCTTAGGCCCAAACTATGATGGATCTGCCCTTACGCCTTTGGATTAAAGTTACGGACTTCTTGCAAGCCCAAAATAATTAAAGACAAGGACTCTTATGAGTTCATGGATCCAAACATAATACTATTAGGTAATATTAATTGATTAGGATTTCTTTATTATTAGAGACAAAACAAAAAAACAATACATAGTTTACTTTAAGATTAACCCTTAAATAAAAATGATAAGACGAGCCTCGCACAACAGAAATACAAATTGTGGGGCCCTAAATAATTTCTTACTAAAAATAATAGAAAGTGGGAGGACCGCTTAGAGAATTTCACGGTCTTCCCCAAAGATAATAAACACGTAGTCGCTTTAGGCACGTATGTTAATAATATTACCTTCCCAAATACGGGTGCACATTTATGTGACCCAAATCCAAATCTCAACAAAGTCGAAATGTGTTAAAAGCCATGGGCGTACTGGTGCGGCGTGGTTTGAGATACATTTTCATGATGTTGTAATTCTTGTAAAAATAAAATAAATAATAAATATAATAAAAGCGGATTATTAACAAAAGGCACATAAAAATAGAACATGTATTGAAATCAGATAAAAATCAAATACAACAGTTGATCGACCGTGCTAGAACCACGAAATTCGGGAATTTCTAACACCTTCTCCCGGGTTAACAGAATTTCTTATCCGGATTTTTTGTTCGCGGACTGTTAACAAAGTCATATTTTCCTCGGTTAGGGATTCGACTGGTAACTTCGGACACCATTAATCTCCCAAGTGGCGACTCTGAAATTTAATAATAAATCTCGTTCCGATTATCCTTTAATTGGAAAATCTCCTTTACGCCATTCACGGGGTGTATAAAACGTAAAAAAAGAGGTGTGACAGCTCTGGCAAATCTGCTGGGGAAAATAAACCCAGAACTTCAGTTCAGGGTTTAAGAATTCGAGCTCGGAATAATTATTGTATTTGTTTATATCTGATTTCCCTACTTACTCATGATTAATGTGCTAAATGTTTACCGCTTTGATATTATTAGAATTGTATATAAACTGTGCCGAAAACCCTTATCTTCTCACCTCCGGGGATGTGCTTACTGGTTGAGACTCCCTATTCTGTTAGTGTCAATACCCTAAAAAAAGAAAGAGGCCGGACAAGTTACTAAGCCGGATGGCCTTTTGGTTCCCGGTACGTAGCCCCCTCCTCGATTCGAGCTGTCCGCTCGGATACACAGTCTAGAACATATAACCAGGTTTTGAACTTAGAATGGGGACGTTTATTTGCATCACGTATGACTTAGGGGACTCAACATAGGGGTTGGGTCCATCTAGGACAGGTAACCAAATATGAAAAGACCACCATGATACTTTTTTACGTGTTGCATTTATTTGTCTTGGGCCTGCATGCTGACCGGTTTAAAAAACAATTTTGGGAAATTGAGAAAATGAGAAAAAGAGAAAAATAATAGTTTAGTTTTAGAAAAACCGATATCCAAATATTGCCGAAACTCTGCTGAAATTTTATAAAAAGGGGGGGGGGGGGGTTGAAAAATAGAAATATTTTGATTTTTAATAATTCATTTTACTAAAGAAAAGGAAAAATATAAAAGAGCTTTTATTTTGGATTATTGAAAATAAATTTAAAAAAATTGTTATTTTGTCTTGTTTTCAATAATTAAAAATATATAGTTTGTTTTGCCAATAAAAATCAAAATGAAAATTTTTACTTTAAAATAGTTTTGTTATTTGAGTTTTGCCAAAAAATTAAAGAAAATAAAATATGGTTTGTTTTAAAATAGTTTGCCCGAACTACGTTGGTTTGATTCTCACCAAGTGTGAGTTATGTAGGCAACCCTTGACGGGTCCAACCACAACTTTTTGCAAAAATAGCCAAAAATATCCATTTTATTTTGTCAAAAATAAATCAAGTGATGCCGTTTTGTCAAAATAGCCAAATGTCCCAAAAGGGCGCCGGAAGGCTGTTTTTGAAAATGCCCACTGTGAATCATTTCTTAACGGTTTGCGGGCACAACCTTAAAATCTTCTCTTGGAAGTGCTGAAAGTCCGTATCTGCAAAGTAAATTTTTTTTTACTTGTAAAAATTAGAATTGAAAAACAAAAAATATATATAGTGCTTTTCTTTTAGGTCATAAATAAATAATTAAATCACCTTAATAAATGTGCAGGATGAGCACGACTCAAAATGAATCATTTTTGCATAAGATCCCTTTGGAGTTACGTTTGTGGTGGAATGATCTAGGAAGTAAAGGGCAAGATGAAGTTAAGAAATATTTGAAAGGTCTCACCGGTTTGCTAGATATTGTGCCTCGGGGATATATTGTCAAAGCATTGATTACATGTTGGGACCCAGCGCATAATGTGTTCCACTTTTCAGACATCGAGCTTACCCTGACATTAGAAGAAATAGCCAGCTACATTGGGAAAGATGAGGTCCCTTTAAGACATAAGTATTTGGTTGCACCGAGAATTGTAGCTGTGCACATATTTTTAGACTCTTTAAACATAATCAGAATAGTCCATAACACAGATTTGGAAAATGGCTTTTGTACTCTAAATTTCATATATCATCGCTATGGCCATATCAGGGGGTTCAACAACCCAGAAAGCAAGATATGTAGCAAAGGAAATCGCCAGAAGTGGGAAAAGCATCGACGTTTCGCCTTTATCATGGTTTTTCTGGGACTTTTGGTATTTCCGAGAAAGGACGGGAACATTGATATAAAGATAGCTGGGGTTGTCAGCACGTTAATTACCCAAGCCAAAAGTACTCTTGCACCTATGATATTGGCTGATATTTTCCGTGCTCTTACGGCTTGCAAGGCTGGGGAAACTTTCTTTGAGGGGTGCAGTTTATTGTTACAAATGTGGATGATTGAGCATCTGTGTCATCGTCCTCAATTCTTGAGCTACGGGTCTCCAGAGAAAACGTGCATAGAAGAGTTTCACACAAGGATTAAAGGGGTCAAATTGCCAGAAGGATTCACGGGTTGGACAACATATTTTCAGTCCTTCACTGCTAGTCAAATTGAGTGTACATTTGGATGGTTACCCGTTGATGAAATTGTATATATGCCGGCAGCTCGGCCACATTTCCTTTTGATGGGGGTTAAAAGCATTCAGCCTTACGCCCCTTATCGTGTGTTGAGAAAACTTGGGAGATGCCAGATAGTACCCAAGGATGATGATCTTAGTTTGCAAGTGGTCGAGATTGGCCCCGATGGCCAGTTTCCTGAAGCACTGGTCCGCCAGATCTGGAGCGAATGTCAATATTTGGCGGCAAATACTTGTGTCCATGATCGAGCTAAAGGAGAGGTATCACCTAATTATCAGGCTTGGTATAGAAGGGATGTTGCATTAGGAAGGCCGGCCAAAAGGCCTCACCTCCAGGAGTTTGTTGAATCATCACAAGAGCAATGGGCTTGATTAGCCAAAGAAAATGAGTACGGAGCAAAGATCAGTATGTTGGAAAAATAGGTCCAAGACCTTAAGTTTGAAAATAGTATGCAAGCTGCAGCTGACGAGGGTGAGAAAAAGCAATTGGCCAAAGATAATGAGGCATTACGAGCTCAAATATAGAAAATGAAGATAGCAACTGAAACTCCTGTTAGAAATGCCCGAGATGTAAAGCTGATAGATAATTTGCAGCAAAAAGTGAATGACTACAGTTTTGACCTTAACAAAGCAGAAAAAGAACTAGCTGGGTTCGAAGAGAGTTGGCTAAAAATGCAGAGGAACGAGCCCGTATGGTTCAACAGCTAAAATAAGAGCATGATAATGAGGTCGCCAGATTGAGGAAAAAGGTCATTACCGCAGAGGTCAAATGAGCAAACAAGCAAAGGAGTTCAGTGTTGAAAGGGAACATTGTTATACAACTTTAGCACAATTAGATTCAGTGTTGAAAGGGAACATTGTTATACAACTTTAGCACAATTAGAAATGGATCTACAACAACTCCAGGAGCAAAATCAGTAGACTTTGGAGGCTAGGGCTAAACAAATTGGGCGGTTGCTTTAGGAAAAAGGGATAATTAGAGAAAGAATTCTCGATATTGGTCATTACATCACCCAGAAGTGCCAAATATGTGAGAACATGACCCAAACTACATTTTTTGCCTAAGTGATGATATTAGTGAAACAGATAATGGGTGACCTAGACAAACTTCAAAGGGAACTTGCATATAGGCCCGTGGCGAGGCCGAACGATGTCCCGCGGGCACCAGGAGCTTTAATGTATCATGAGTCTGTATTACATTGTGTCAGTCATTTGAGTCTGTATTTTCATTTTTAGCCAGTCTGCATTTCATTTCAAAATAGAATACATGTCAAGAAGTTTGTAGAATCTGTCGTTGTAATAGATGTGTTGACCACTAATAAATTTGAAAGATTCTAAAAAAAATTGTATTTATTTTTGACTTTATCTGATTCAAGCACAGCTACGATATATAGGCAATCTTTATAGGACCGACCATAACCATATGAAAATGTAAATACAAGTCAAAATAATAGTGAAAAAAAAACAAAAGAAAAGTGAAAATGAAAAAAGAGAGAGAGAGGGAAAAGCCGCAACAAAAAGAATTGGCAAAGCAAAGAAAAAGGCAAGAATTAAAGAAAAGCCATAATTAAGAAAGCCGGGATGACGCATGTGGCCAAGCAAAATTGTTTAAGTGCATCTGTGCTCCCAATGTGCGATTATTTATTGATAATTCCCTAATCACTAATGAACGTTATTGTTGTTGAGTCCAGACAGGTGGTTTTATTTAGATGGCATTCTAGCAACTCATTCTTACAATACCCGTTCCAAAAATATGTCGAAAATGATTAGCCAAGAGATTGAAGCAACAATTGTTTACCCGGCTAGGGATGAGGAAATAGTGGATGTAAATGCTATGAAGGAGGAAATGTACAAGCTGAAACAACAAATGGCCGAAATGTACCAGGCCTGGGCGAAAGGACAACCCTTATCTACATATCCTGCCAATCCCGTCTATGTTCCTCCACCAGTTCAAACACAAGACCCTCCTACCGTAAATTCTTCCCCTGCCTACCCTACATATCCACCATATTACGCAACCAATTCTCAAACACCACCACCTCCTCCACCGCTAAATCAAATCCCACCACCACTACCACTAGTTTCTCCTGTGTACGTGGCTCCTCCACCGGCCATGTTACATAAATCTTCAAGTGAACCTCTGTTCCACACCCAAGAAAACCATTACTATCCATCTGAACCCACTTTTAGACCTCATGAGCCATACCCGTACACTCCTCTCATTGATATATTTGAAGAAGAGAAACCTCCAAAGAACCCCGAACAGGAGGAAATGATTTTCAAAGTAAAAGTCTGGAATAATCATTCTGAAACATGCAAGGTCTTGGAGGGCAAGTAAGTGTTGCTTATAAAGACCTGTGCCTGTTTCCAGAAGTCCAATTGCCCATGGGTTTTAAATTACCAAAGTTTGATCTTTACGATGGTCATGGTGACCCCGTGGCCCATTTGAGGGGATTTTCTAGCAAAATGAGGGGTGTTGGAGGAAAAGATGAATTACTAATGGCATACTTCAGCCAGAGCCTCAGTGGGTCGGCTTTAGAGTGGTATACTAGGCAGGATCACACCCGATGGTATACATGGGATGACTTAGCCCAAGCCTTTGCAAATCATTTTCAATATAATCTGGAGATTGTTCCAGATCGTCTTTCTTTGACCAAGATTGAAAAGAAACCTAGGGAGAGTTTTAGAGAATATGGATTTCGATGGAGAGAGCAGGCCCCGAGGGTCGATCCACCTATGAAAGAGGGTGAGATGGTGGATTATTTTCTGCAGGCTTTAGAGCCTACCTATTACGGGCATCTCGTGTCAGCAGTAGGGAAAACTTTCAATGAAGTTGTCAAAATGGGAAGCATGGTAGAAGAAGGTTTGAAGTCAAATAAGATTATGAGTTACTCCGCAATAAAAGCGACCACTCAAGCCATCCAGAGTGGCACTGGAGGGGTTTTGGGAAAGAAAAAGAAAGAAGAAGTTGCTGTGGTAGAATCTAGAACATGGTCCAAAGGTCCTTCACCCTATTATGACCAACCCCGTCCATATCATCAACCGTATCCACATACACCATATAGCCCACCACAACCTTACTATCCACCCCCTGTTCCCCACTTCTCAGTTCACCACACCCAAACTTATCCTCAACCTCAGGAACCCTGGCGTGTACCCACTTCCCATAACACCTATCCTACCCCAAATGCATACCCACCTCCCAGAACATATAGAAATCCCGGTGGAACTGGTTTCCAACCAAACTTTGCTGCCAAAAATGACATATTGCAAAAGAAAAGACTTTCACTCTGTTAGAAGAATCTTATACTAGCTTGTTCCACAGGTTGAGGCAACTTGGAATGTTAAACCCCATTGAACCGAAAATACTAAACCCTCCACCAAGGAACTTGGACCATTCAGTCAATTGTGAATACTGCTCAGGAGCTCCAGGACATGATACGGAGAAATGTTGGCATCTCAAAATTGCCATTCGGGAACTTATTGATACTAGGAGAATTGAAATGCAGGCTCCGGAAACTCCCAATATCACACATAATCCATTACCAACTCATCATGAGACTCACATGATTGAGTTAGTGCAGAGGGGAGAATACAAGAAGCCATCGCAAATGGTGATGATGATTAAGGAAAGTGAAAGTAAAGTAGATAAGAAGTTGATTGGTGGGAAAGCTTTGGTCACAGCAGAGCAGACAGTCAGTGAGCCAGTGATAATGGTAAAACTAGAGCCTGTTAAAGTGACAATACCAGGAGCAGTTGCTAAGACCGTGTTGGTTGTAAAGGGCGCACGTACAGAACCTGTTATCATTAAACCGGCAGTTCAGTTGTCTATGGTTAGTGAAAAGCTATTCCATGGAATTATGATCGGGTGAGTGTTATGTACAGAGGAAAAGAAGTCAAAGAGGAAGTATGTGAAATGCATGGGTTGACTAGATCAGGGAGGTGTTTTGCCCCTGAGGAATTGAGAAAAGTTAAAACAGTTAGGGACAATACGACGTCGGTGAAAAAAGTTGTCACTGAGGAGGAAGCTGAAGAATTTTTGAGAAAAATGAAGTAACAGGATTATTCAATCATGGAACAATTAAGGAAAACGCTGGCGCAAATCTCACTATTGTCTCTGTTAATCCATTCAGATGAACATCGCCGGGCACTAATGAAGATCTTAAATGAAGCACATGTGCCAGAGAAAATTACTATGAATCATCTTGAAAAAATTGCAAACAAAATTTTTGAGGTGTACAGGGTAACATTCTCCGATGACGAATTGCCGGTGGAAGGAACTGAACACAATAGAGCCTTGTATCTCACAGTAAAATGTGAGGACTCTGTAGTGACCCGGGTGTTAATTGATAATGGGTCTAGTGCCAACATTTTCCCTCTATCTACTCTGGAGAAGTTGAAGGTTGACAATGAAAGAATTCATAAAAACAATATCTGTGTACGGGGATTCGATGGTGGAGGGAAGAATACAGTGGGGGATATTGTGCTGGAACTTACAATAGGGCATGTGGAATTCACGATGGAGTTCCAAGTGCTTGATGTTGCTGTGTCCTATAACCTTTTACTAGGTCGACCA
This sequence comes from Nicotiana glauca, assembly GCA_026770625.1. Lineage (NCBI taxonomy): Eukaryota > Viridiplantae > Streptophyta > Magnoliopsida > Solanales > Solanaceae > Nicotiana > Nicotiana glauca. The sequence continues at coordinate 86,184 of MU747189.1, read as the reverse complement.
TGGATCCATGCTGCGAAAGCTATACCATCTACGCTGCATCAGATGGTTAAATTTGAATAGGATCGTCAGGAAATCATGGTCCACGGAGAGGAAAATTCATGCAATGCCATTACACCCTTTGAGGAAGTTGAAGATGATAAGGGACCGTGGGTGTACCAAGTTGTGGATACAGTGTCAGTTGCTAAAATTCCGGAAGGGGAGAACGTTCTTGTGCCTAAGGTGGCTATCGCATCTGTTATGGTGGCAACAGAGATGTTAAGGAATGGATTTCTACCTGGAAAGGGTTTGGGAGCTTCACTACATGGCATTATACAACCAGTGGCTCTTCCTGGTAATATTGATACTTTCAGGTTAGGCTTTAAACCCACTGCTACTGATATAAGGAGATCCAGAAAGTTAAAGAAGAAAGTGTGTACCCTTCCTAAATCTATCCCTCGCCTTTCCCGTTCTTTCATCCGGTCTGGTACTAAAAGGTGCCCGGCAATAATGATGCTCAACTCTGTGGTGATAAAACCTGACATTGAATTGATCGAAAGGTTGTTCGATGAAGTGAATATGGTGGAAGCAGACGAAATTCCGAGCAGAATCGATGTCCAGTTCGTGGGAACTCAGGCCAACCTTAATAACTGGGAAGCTACTCCTCTTCCAACTCGGAAGGAGTTGCGGTAGTTAGTTTTTTATTTCCTTTTTGAGTATTAAATCTGGATTATTTTCAAGGTTGTAATTCGGATTTCTATGTTCCATCCATTTGGATGAGTCAAACCTTGTTTATCTTACAAATTTCAATGAAATTCAAGTTCTTTCTCTCTTCATTCCTGATAGCTTCTATTTTGCCTTTCTTTTCTTTCTTGTACAGTCCATTTTATGCTGATTTCAATGATGTGTCATGCATGAGGAGTTCCCGGCCTAGTCTTGATAATCAATGTAAAATAGTAATACAAGAAATTGAATTTCATGATGAGGTGGAGTATGATGACGAAGAGGCTTTGGAAGAAATTAGTAAATAATTGAGTCAATATGAGGAAAAACCCAAACCGAACTTGAATGACACAGAGGCAATCAATTTAGGGGATTAGGAAAAGGTTCGGGAAATAAAAATAAGTGTCCCTTTGGAAGCCTCGCTCAGGGAAGTGTTGATCAAGTTGTTGTTTGAGTACAAAGATATCTTTGCATGGTCATACGATGATATGCCAGGTCTGAGAACTGATCTGGTGGTCCACAAATTGCCCACTTATTCGGAATGCCCTCCTATCAAACAGAAGTTGATGAAATTTAAGACAGATATCATTGTGAAAATCAAAGAAGAAGTCAATAAGCAGTTTGAGGCGAAGGTCATACGGATTACCCGATATCTCACCTGGTTAGCCAATGTCGTGCTTGTGCCAAAGAAAGATGGAAAGACCAGGGTGTGTGTTGACTATCGTGATCTCAATAAGGCGAGCCCAAAAGACAACTTTCCACTGCCAAACATTCATATATTGATTGACAAGTGTACCAAACATAAGATTGGATCTTTTGTGGATTGTTATGCGGGCTATCACCAGATTTTGATGGATGAGGAAGATGCTGAAAAGACGGCATTCATCACACCTTGGGGAACATACTGTTATAGGGTTATGCCGTTTAGGTTGAAGAATGCAGGGTCAACATATATGAGGGCGATGACCACTATGTTCTATGATATGATACATCGGGAAATTGAAGTCTATGTGGATGATGTAATTATAAAGTCAAGAAAACAGTGTGATCATGTTAAAGACCTGAGAAAGTTTTTCCAGAGGCTTTACAGGTACAATCTAAAACTCAATCCGGCAAAGTGTGCTTTTGGAGTCCCGTTAGGGAAGTTGTTGGTATTTTGGTAAGACGACGTGGTATTGAATTAGACCCGTCCAAAATCAAAGCCATACAGGAATTGCCTCCGCCAAAGAGCAAGAAAGAGGTGATGAGTTTGCTCGACAGGTTGAATTATATTAGCAGGTTCATTGCTCAGCTTACATCAACTTGCGAGCCTATCTTTAAGCTGCTGAAGAAAGATGCTATAGTCAAATGGACAAATGAATGTCAAGCGGCATTTGAAATAATCAAGGAGTATTTGGCCAATCCTCCTGTATTGGTTCCGCCCGAGCCGGGAAGACCCTTGATCCTTTATCTGACAGTGTTGGATAATTCTTTTGGATGTGCACTGGAGCAGCATGATGTTACGGGAAAGAAAGAGCAAACAATTTACTACCTCAGCAAGAAGTTCACACCTTATGAGGTAAAATACACTCAATTGGAGAGGACGTGTTGTGCTTTGACCTGGGTAGCACAGAAGTTGAAACATTATTTGTCAGTATATACCACTTATATCATCTCCCGGCTGGATCCGTTGAAGTACATTTTTTAGAAGCCTATGCTCGCAGGAAGGCTTGCTAAGTGGCAAATCCTGCTTACAGAGTTTGATATTGTGTATGTGACCCGTACTGCGATGAAAGCACAAGCAGTGGCTGATCACTTAGCGGAGAATCCAGTTGATGATGAATATGAACCGTTGAAAATATATTTTCCTGATGAGGAGGCAATGTACATTGATGAACCGGGACAAGATGAAAAACCTGGGTGGAAGCTATTCTTTGATAGGGCTGCCAATAATAAAGGTGTTGGGATAGGAGCCGTACTTATTTCAGAAATAGGGCAACATTACCCTGTTACAGCTCAGCTTCGCTTCTTTTGCACCAACAATATGGTTGAATACAAGGCATGTATCTTGGTTTTGAGGATGGCTATATACATGGGTGTCCAAGAAATCTTGGTCATGGGCGACTCGGATCTTTTGGTACATCAAATTCAGGGAGAATGGGAAACACGAGACTTAAAGCTCATACCGTACCGGAAATGTTTGCATGAACTTTGTCAGCGATTCCAGTCAATAGAATTCAAGCACATTCCAAGGATTCACAATGAAATTGCTGACGCTTTGGCCACTTTGGCGTCAATGTTGCATCATCCAGATAAGGTTTATATGGACCCATTGCAAATTCAGGTGCGAGATCAACATGCCTATTGTAACATGGTGGAGAAAGAGCTTGATAGAGAGCCATGGTTTTATGATATCAAAGAATACCTCAGAATGGGAGTATATCTGGTACAGGCCACAGGGGACCAAAAGAGAGCCATTATATGCTTAGCAAGCACATTTTTCTTTAGCGGAGGAGTGTTATACAAAAGAACTACGAATCTTGGTTTATTAAGGTGCATGGATGCTAAACAGGCTACAACTATCATGACTGAGGTACATGCAGGAGTTTGTGGACCTCATATGAGTGGGCATGTACTGGCCAAAAAGATTCTTCGAGCAGGATATTATTGGCTCACTATGGAACGAGACTGTATCAGTTTCGTACCAAGTGTCATCAGTGTCAAGTACATGGAGATTTGATTCATTCTCCTCCATCTGAGTTGCACGCAATGTCGGCACCATGGCCTTTCGTTACTTGGGGAATGGACGTCATTGGGACAATCGAGCCAGCAGCATCTAATGGGCACAGGTTTATTCTGGTAGCCATTGATTATTTTACTAATTGGGTTGAGGCGAATAACTTTCAAATCAGTGACCAAGAAGGCAGTGGTCGATTTTGTACATTCAAACATCATTTGCCGGTTCGGAATTCCGAAGGTGATTATCACAGATAATGGTGCCAATCTCAATAGTCATCTAATGGAGGAGACATGTCAGAAGTTTAAAATTACACACCGCAATTCCACACCATACCGTCCTAAGGCGAATGGAGCAGTTGAGGCAGTTAATAAGAATATCAAGAAAATACTTTGAAAGATGGTGGAAGGATCCAGGCAGTGGCATGAGAAATTACCCTTTGCTTTGCTAGGGTATCGCACTACTGTTCGCACTTCGGTAGGGGTGCCCCATTATTCATTGGTGTACGGTACAGAGGCAATGATACCTGCAGAAGTTGAAATACCCTCCCTTTGGATTATTGTAGAGGAAAATTGATGATGATGAATGGGTCAAAGCTCGTTTAGAAAAATTAAGTTTGATTGATGAAAAGAGATTGGCGGCAGTATGTCATGGACAGTTATACCAATAGAGAATGGCAAGAGCTTATAACAAGAAATTGAGTCCGCTGAAATTTGAAGTCGGACAATTGGTATTGAGGCGCATCTTACCCCACTGGGCTGAAGCAAAAGGAAAGCTCACTCCTAACTGGCAGAGGTTATTTGTTGTAACATGAGTGTTGTCCAATGGTGCATTATATCTAACAAATGTGGAAGGAAAATGTATAGAAATGACTATCAACTCTAATGCAGTCAAGAGATATTATGTATGATTTCTTTATCTTTATGTATCTGATTGTATTTGACATGTTTTAAGATTGAAATGATGAAGGCATTTTGTTCTGCTATCCAAACACTTTATCCTTTGTTATCCCTTTGAGCCTTGTTATTTTCTTTCGTATCCCTCTATCTGAATCAACAACAAATTTCAAAGATCAAAAAAGAAAGAAAAGAAGAAGAAGAAAAGAGAAAAAAAGAAAAAAGAAAAGAAAAAGAAGAAAAGAAAGAAAAAATAAAAAAAAAAGAAAAGAAAGAAAAGAAAAGAAAAGAAGAATGGAAGGAAGGAAAGATCGCAACAATGAAGCGATTTTATCTCCTGAACTATGTTTGACTTGATCCTGAAAGGGTACGTAGGCAGCCTTATTGAGGTTCAGTCACAACCAAAGAAAAAATCCAAGAATCCCCATGTATGAAATTGGGGCAGAAATTATGGTTGTTGAAGAAATATGATTCTGAAAGTTGTAATTTTAAAAACCACGTTGAAATATTTTGAAGCCTTTATACCCTTCTTTCTAATCCCATCCAAAAGCCACATTACGGTCCAAAGAAAGACCTTCTGATCAATTTTAAGAAATGTTAATACAAGCAGGTAAGGTGATTCATGTTGTGGACAACACTCTGGTACCAGAAGAAAGGAAATAAAATAAGAGAGTCTTATTGGTGAAAACCCTCACGGGCACCGTAAGGCGACGTGAGTTGAGAGAAATAAAAATGAGAGAGTCTTATTGGTGAAAACCCTTCCGGTTACCGTAAGGCAACGTGAGTTGAGAATATTAAAAATGAGAGAGTTTTATTGGTGAAAACCCTCACGGGCACCATAGGGCGAAAAGTGAGTTTTCAGATGGGATAAATGAAGAAAGTATGTGGTTGAAAGATGTTTGAAACATCGAAAAACAAGCAAGGTTTGGGTTTTGGTGAAAGTCAGATTGTGAAAGTATGGAACAACAAATGTGGCAGTTGACAGTTGATTGATTGGACAGACTAGGTTGGTTAATCCAAAATGCATGGCACTATCAATGGAATCAGCCTTTCCACTCAGATAAGTCCTATCCTTTTTCTCTTTTCAGAGTTTTTCGATCCTCAAAATTTTTGAGGTCATTGCATTTCATTTTTCTCGAAATCTGTCTATAAGACATTTCAGTCAAAGCTAACTACTAGTTTCCAGTTGTAAGGCACAACTAGATCGGAACATATTAAAGGAAAGTAAAACACGAAAGACCAATGTAAATCCCATCAAAAGGGTAATCAGATAATTGGATAGAGAAACAAAGTTTCACAGAAAAGGAACAGAAACACCAAGATAGTAGCATGAGGTAAAACATTTGGGTCATCAGGATCAGAGAGTTTGAAAGTTAGCCGGGAAATCATGGCAAGTCAAAGCAAGTTCAAAGAAGCAAGTCTGAGAAAATTCGGAAGTGGGAGCGTGGCCAACAAGAATGCCAGTAGCTAACCACCATTTTATTAACAAATCTTTCTTTGATTAAAATAGGGGCAGAAAGAATTTTTCTTTGTAAGCAGGAGCCCACCTGAATAACGAGGGAATACTTTCCAAAGTTAGCAGTCAGGCGCCCACCTGAAAAATAAAGGAATATATTCCAAACACAGCAGTCAGGCACCCATCTGGAGAACAAGGGAAGTATAATGCAACGCTTATCTTTCAAGTTAACATTCAGTAACACAACGCACCCAGTTATCATACCGGGGCCAAAAATTTTCTTTGGTTGTCTATTTTTGTCGTAAGTAGGAGCCTACCTGAAGAACAAGGGAATACATTTTCAAGAATCACAAGCAAGAGCCCACCTGAAGAACAAGAGAATATCTTTTTCAAAAGATAACAAGCAGGAGCCCACCTGGATAACAAGGTAATACTTTCTCAAAGTAATCTCAAGCAGGAGCCCACCTGATGAAACAAAGGGAATATTTTTTCAAATTCAGAAAACAGGAGCCCACCTAAAGAACAAAGGGAATATCTTTTTCAAAAGATAACAAGCAGGAGCCCACCTGGAAAACAAGGGAATACTTCTCAAAGTAATCTCAAGCAGGAGCCCACCTGAAGAACAAAGGGAATATTTTTCAAATTCAAAAAAAAAAAAAACAGGAGCCCACCTGAAGAACAAAGGGAATATCTTTTTCAAAGACAGCAAGCAGGAGCCCAAATGAAGAACAAAGGGAATATCCTTTCTACTACAACTAGCAGGCACCCACCTGGAAAACAAGGGAAGTACAATCCAAATTCTAGATTTTAATTTTAATATCTGATAACATGATATGCCCGGTCACCATACTGGAGCAGAATTTTTTTTTTGGTTTTCTATTTTGTCATAAGCAGGAGCCCATCTGGATAAAAAGGGAATACTTCCTCAAAGTAATCGCAAGCAGGAACCCACCTGGAGAACAAGGGAATACATTTTAAAGCAATTGCAAGCAGGAGCTCGCCTAGAGAACAAGGGAATACATTTTAATGCAATCGAACAAGGGAATAATTTTTCAAGCAGTCGCAAGCAGGAGTCCACTTGAAAAATGGACACATATTTCAAAATAAATCGCCAAGGCAACAACCATAATTCCATTGAAAGAGCACAAGACACAAGTTCAAGGCAACACAAGAGCAAGTTTAAAGGCATAAATAGAGCATAGCTTAGGCTAGCTTCTTTTTATCTTTACATGGTGTAATAAGGAGGTCAATAAGCAATAACAGCAACAACAACAATGAAATCACAACTTCCGGTAGTCCTAGCTACCAAACAATAATGAATTACGCTGACCTGATTCCTATTTAGCTCGGGATATGTAGGCAACCTCTGAAGCAGGATGCGGTCAAACTTTTCAAAATGCTTCATACGGAATATGCGAATAGGCAAAAATCCTTCATTACCGCTCACTTGTCTTTGCACGAAAACTCTTCGTGTTACCGGGCAAAGAGGGGCAGCTGTGAGCACGTAATTTTTGCCCTAAGCAAATTATTCCTAAAAATCCAAACAAAATAATTTTTCTTTATTTTTACAATTTTTTTGTTGATATTTTTGCATTTGTGTGTTAATTAGTTGCATAATAATTAATATTACAAAAATATGCATTTGCATTAGGAAATTAATTTCGTATTTTTAGGTATTAAATAGGTGATCAATTCATTTTAGAAATTTAAAGAAAACCCCAGAAAAAGTAGATCACTTTAGCATTTTATTATTTGGAAATTGCTATAAAATAGTTGAGTAAATTTTAGATTTTAATTAGTTTAATTGTAGTTTAATCTCACAATTTTATAAAATCAGAAAAAATAATATAATAATAAAATACAATAATTATAAAACTGGAAAAATACAAAAACAAAAAAATAGTACAAAAGCTAAATGAGCAAAATAAAAGAAAAAACTAAATAAAAGAACAAAGAGAAAATTGATAGTTAAAAAATTTGGGCCAACTACCGCAGAACCCAAAACAAAAAACGCCCCAGCCTGCTTAGCCCAAAGATGCCCCAAGCCCAATTAAAGAAAGTGGTTTGCCCCCACCTAGCCAAATGACGCTGCTTAAAGGTGTTTGATCCCAGCCCTTGATCATGTGGATACAGCAGTTGTGTAGCCTGATTTCATTAAATAAAACGAGGCGTCGTATAGTGTCAAAGGAATCTGAGCCGTAAAAATACTTTAATCCAATGGTTTGGGGTCAATCGTTATGCTTTTAATATATCATATACACAATTAAAAATCAGAAAAAAATATTTTCACCCTTTTCATCTTCCTCTTGCCCTCAGCCGCCATAGTTTCCCCTGTCAACCCGCCGGAACCCTACCGGCGAAAAACGTTACCTACACCAACCGCCCAAAACAATTCACCACCAGACCGCCTTAAGCCCCTGATCCCACCTCTCTACTTCTTTTCCTTCAAATCCCTCCCCGTCGTTTCAAATATTCAAAATAGTTTTGCCGGAACCCTAACTCCGGCGAACACTACCTTACCCAATCCAGCCTAAAATTATGCCATAGAACCTTTTCGATGCCCTCTACACGATTCTGAAAGTTTTGAGCCTAAAATCCAACTGGAGCGGTTCAAATAGGAGTTTGAAATTCTCCAGTGAGTCAAAATTCAAGAAAAATTGCCGCCAAACCTCTCATGTTCTTTCTTGTGAATCTTGATGGCTAGTAGACTGTCTAGTGACGAAAATCTAAGTATTTTCATCTTTTTATTTTCTGTTTCTTTTGTATGTATGTTTTTGATCGTTTAATTTCTGTTCTTTTCAAAAATTAGTATTTTTGGATTAAATTTGATACTCTTAAGTCTTAAATTTTTTAATAATATTTGGTTTAAATTCTGATTTAGTAAATAAATTGATATCAAAATTAGTATAATTGGATTTATTACATTAGCTTCTTATATTGGTCAATTCTGATAATTGTTAGCATTAATTGTTGATAATTAGTCTGATTACTTAATTAATTGACATTAGTTACTATTTGTTTATAGTTGTTAAGTTCCTAATCGTTAGTTAATTAATTTTGTTAAATTTTGATTAGTTTTTGATAATTAGGGTTACAATAGTTAAATCTGACAGTTAAATAATTCACGGAGTTAAAGAGGTTGAAGGGTAATAGGTTCAATTAGTAAATCTGACTCAGTTTCAGGGGTATTTTGGGTACCTAAAAAGGTCTATTAGTAATAAATGAAAGGGGGGAGGGGTATTTTGGGAATAGAGTAACGGTAATTGAGTATATTTTTAAGTGAAGAGAGGGTAGAAAGGGGATTACCTTATATTAGAAGGTTCTAGATGGGGTTAGTAGTATAAATCTTAACAAATAAGGTAGCTAATTGAAATTACAAGTTAAAAATAAAGGTAAAACTTAAATAAAGGAGCTATTAAAGTGCAAATTCTGAAGTTTAAAATTCCCTCCAAATCTAACTCTATAAATAGGAATAGATATGCCTCATTTTACAAGTTTAGAAAATCTGAAAACTTCCTCCAAGTAATCTACCATTCTAGATCCAAATCTTCGAAATTCAGAATCTCAAAAGCTCAAAAACATTACAAATTAGCAAAAATCCTCAAACAAAAAAAAATCCACTGTTTCATTGATTTTTAGTTTAATTTGAAGGTTGTTTATTGATTTTTCTAGTTCTGGTAATCAAAATGCTGTGAAATTACATTGCATTGATCGAGTGTGTTTGATCTTTGGTCCAAATCCTTGTTGTGGTTTGATTCATTGAGTTTTGAACATGTTATTGAATTTTTATCATGCTGTTGTTGTATAACTACTGCTGACCTCTCTTCTAATCATTTTTTTTTACTTCAAAATTCAGGTACACAGTTTGTAACCTTCAAGCTGGTGAAAAACGAAATGAAATGTCGTTTGAATTGATTCATGACTGTTCGTTCTTATTTTTAATTTGAAAGTGTAGAGCAATTATGTTCTATTATGTAATCAGACTGTTTGGATTGTTATATGTACTGTATATTGGACTGTATATTTGGATTTTTAGAACGTTTGGACTATGATTAGTATTTGACCATTATTAACATGTTTGAGGTACTTAGGATCTTTTATGATAGTGAAATATTTTGCTAGATCTAGATTTCATTTAATATAGTATGTAAAGGAGAAGTTGAAAATAATTTGTTAATATCTTTCCGTCAATTTCGTTTCAGAATAGCTTTAGTTTTGAAATTAAAAAAAAAAGCCCATGTGCTAAGTCAAACCTGCTATCACCTAGGCTAATTTCGAAACAACATTATTGAATTACTGTGAAATCCAGTAGCTTAAGGTACTGGTACTCTAATCTACGTTTAATGTTTAGAAGTTGATTTTAAAAGTAAATGAATTAGAAGTCAAGTATTTGAGTATACGAACTACAAATAATCACTAAATAGGTAGAATGATACTACTATCCCATTCTTAATAGTTAAATGTGCATTCTCAATTAGACCAGTTGAATAAATTGATTTGTTCGTGAATATCTGTAGAATCAAATAATCTGAACTTTAACCTGGAATTTGAATGGTCAATGTCCTGTTAATTGGTATAATTGTGTATTATTTGCCTTTGTTTTAATTAGTGAAGGAATTTGGACCAGTTTACATTAACATTGAGCCTAATTTGTCTGGATTCTGCAATGAGCTGCCTTTGGTATATTTTACCAGGCAGCTTAGAGCTTAGGCCCAAACTATGATGGATCTGCCCTTACGCCTTTTGATTAAAGTTACGGGCTGCTTGCAAGCCCAAAATAATTAAAGACAAGGACTCTTATGAGTTCATGGATCCAAACATAATACTATTAGGTAATATTAATTGATTAGGATTTCTTTATTATTAGATACAAAACTAAGAAACAAAACATAGTTTACTTTAGGATTAACCTTTAAATAAAAATAATGAGATGAGCCTCGTACAATAGAAATATAAATTGCGGGGTCCTTAATAATTGCTTACTAAAAATAATAGAAATTGGGAGGACCGTTTAGCGAATTTCACGGTCTTCCCCAAAGATAATAAACACGTAGTCGCTATAGGCGCGTATGTTAATAATTTTACCTTCCCAAATACGGGTGCACGTTTATGTGACCCAAATTCAAATATCAACGAAGTCGAAATGTGTTAAAAGCCACAGGCGTACTGGTGCGGCGTGGTTTGAGATACATTTTCACGACGTTGTAATTCTTGTAAAAATAAAATAAATAATAAATATAATAAAATCGGATTATTAACAAAAGGCACATAAAAATAGAACATGTATTGAAATCAGATAAAAATCAAATACAACAGTTGAGCGACCGTGCTAGAAATACGGAATCCGGGAATGCCTAACACCTTCTCCCGAGTTAACAGAATTCTTTATCCGGATTTTTGGTTCGCGGACTGTTAACAAAGTCATATTTTTCTCGGTTCGGGATTCGACCGGTGACTTGGGACACCATTAATCTCCCAAATGGCGACTCTGAAATTTAATAATAAATCCCGTTCTGATTGTCCTTTAATTGGAAAACTCCTTTACGCCATTCACAGGGTGTATAAAACGTAAGAAAGGTGGTGTGATAGGTGGCACTTTCTTGTCACACATGTCTCTTGATGTTATCCTCCATTTTATCTACCCTATCCCTATATAGTGTGTGACATCCTCATCGATCTCTCTGTCCCCTTAGGTAATCAACCTCAGCTACTTAAAATTACGTCTCTTGGGGACAAACTGTGATCAAAGCCTCACGTCCATGCCCACTTCCCCTAACTCGACGATGAACTTGCACTCCAAATATTATGTTTTAGTCCTAATCAACTTTATACCCTTAGACTCTTGGGCACGTGTCCAAACTTCTAGCCTGATGTTAACACCGCCTCACATCTCATAAATCAAGACTTTGTCTTGAGCGAATAACATGCACCATAGCATCTTCCCTTGAATATGGTGTGTTAGTACATCCATTACCATGGAAAATAAGAAGGAGCTAAGCGCAGATCCTTAGTATAACCCTATAACAACCGGAAAAATGCTCCAAGTCGCCTCCCATTGTCCTAACCCGAGCCTTAGCTCCATCATATATGTCCTTGACTGCTCTAATGTAAGCTACCTGCACACCTTTTGTCTCGAGGCATCTCAAAAGAACTTGCCTCAGGACCTTGTCATATGCTTTCTCCATGTCAATAAACACCATGTGCAGATCCTTCTTCTTATCCTTGTATTTTTTCACCAACCTCCTAATAAGGTGGATAGCTTACGTAGTCGAATGACTCGGCATGAACCCGAACTGTTTGTCAGATATAGATACAATCCTCATCACCTTTACTTCACCATCCTTTTCCAAACTTTCATGGTATGACTAAATAATATGATACCCCTATAGTTATTCCAACACTGGATATCACCACTGTTATTGTACAACGGTATCGGCATAATCCACCTCCACTCATCCGGCATCCTCTTCGCCCTCAAAATAATATTAAATAACCCAACCAGCCACTCCAGATCTGCTCTACCCACGCACCTTTAAAGTACATTTTGAAGAGTTATGGTCTAGCAGTTGAAGGCAAAGTAAAGGATCCAGTATGAATGAGAGGAAGAGTATTAAAATTAGGGCATCCAAATTATAAGTCCTTCCTCCCAGGTAAATGGGTGTTCTAAATGAAATATAATCCAGATGGCTCTGTCAACAAGTACAAGGCGAGGCACGTTGCTACATGTTTCCATCAAAGATCATTGGGGCTTGACTACGATAATAAATTTTCACCGGTAGCTAAACAAATTTAAAAACTGTTTGAACACTCATTTCTTGTCATTATTAATAACTGGCTTCTTCGATAAGTGAATTTTAATAATGCTTTCCTTAGAGGAATGCTACAAGAGGAAGTTTACATGAATCAACCACATGGCCAACTCATATTTGTCAGTTTCATAAGGCCATTTATGGCATTAAGCAGGCACCTCGTACATGGTTTTTTGAACTAAAATCATATCTGCTTGGGCACACTTAGATAATTCCTTATTTATTTATGTATGCTTAGGTGTCTCATTGTATTTATTGGTTTATATATGTTGATGACTTGATTATTAATAGTTCTTTTTCTCTTGCCATTAATTAGTTTGTTAAGCATCTTGGAAATAGGTTTTTGTTGAAGAACCATGGTGATATGGAGTATTCGCTTTGCATAGAGGTATGTCGAACCACTGACGGACTATCCTTCACAAAATAAGTACATCTTGGATGTCCTTGAACGTGTTCAGTTGCTTAAAGCCAAGGCAGTTTCAACCCCACTTTCAGTCACTCATAACTTAGGCGTTGCTGATAGTTCCTCTTTGATTGATCCCACACAGTATCAAGCACTTCTTGGATGCCTTCAATATCTTGAATGCATTTGTCCTGATATCGTATAATCTATAAACTATATGGGGTCGAATTTGACTAATCACGCTTCTAAGCCATCACGACTAACCGTACATACGTGAGTCCGGTTAAAAGGACGACTTGGGGACAATACGAGGGACGACCTCATGACCACGTCGGCCCCTCTATAGTGTGTACTTTATTTTTGTCTTTTAAATATTTAAATAAAGACTCTTCTCTATATAAAGGGGGTCTGAGATGTGTAAAGGGCATTCGATTGATTATTGACAATACAAGATCTCTCTAACATTGTCTCTCTCTCTTCTCTCTAAAATTTCCTCTCTCATCTCTCTAAGATTATCATATTCTCCCCCATCCCCTCTCCCCCTCCCCCCGATTTATATTATTGCTAACCAAATCAACCACAAAGATCATCCTAGAGTCTATTATCTTCGATTATGATTTACCCCTTCATCTATATTGATTGATTTGCTTAAAAAGTATTTAACAACTTTTGAGTCAAACAATTTGGCATTATTTGTGGGGATTTCGGTAGCGAAATCGTAGTTCACATCTAGGATATCAAGAATAACAATCACTGTCCTTCAAACTCCGTAAAAAGTAACAAATGGAAAATAAAGAATCAAGGCTGAAGATGATAGCAAATGTTTCAACCACCTCATAGGCCCCCTCAACGAGTCGAGTTGAGAAAATGCCGCAAACATAACACCAAGTAATGTTCCGGAGGAGGAAATCTCACCCTCTTCACTTGAAGATCTAATGATCTTGCATGAAAGAGGGGATTCAACATCCGCAGTAAAGGAAAAGCCACCAGTAGTCAAAAAGCTACTAAAGGAATGGTTGACGAACACTCTAAGTGGCATGCTCAAGAAACCATCTTATGGAAATCTCAAAGATTCATCGATGGCGGAAATTGCTGCTGTCGCTGGTGAGCCAAGTGTTATACAAACAAGCAACGCCCCACCGATATCAACGCAAATGACAATGTAATTGTGACCATTCTTAAGAATATAGAAGAAATGGAGAATGAGAATAAAGTGCTTCGTGATCAAATGAAGGAGCACCAGGAAAGGGTAGACAAAATACCTAGTGCCCCTAAGCTACTATCGAAGCGCAATGTGGGAAGGTTCGTCGAGCAACCGTATAGTGAGGAAGCTGCTCCTCACCCAATCCCTAAAACCTTCAAGATTCCCTCATACCTGAGAATATACAACGGGACCACAGATCCGGAAGATCATCTGATCCATTATGTAATCGCTGTGAAAGGCAATGACTTATCGAAAGAACAGGTGCCGTTCGTGTTGCTGAAAAAATTTGGTGAAACTTTGACTGGAGGAGTGCTAACATGGTACTCTCAACTACCAGCCAGGTCAATATCGATGTTCGAAGAGATGGCAGATAAGTTCACCACCGCTCATGCAGGAGCAAAGAAGGCTGAAGCGAGGGTCAACGATATCTTCGCAATCAGGCAAACTATGGGTTAAGGACTCAGGGACTTCCTGGCCCAATTAACAGGGTAAGAATGGACTTGCCGAACGTATTAGAAGGAATGACGGTCGCTGCTTTCCAAAATGGTTTTAATAGAGACGGGTCGAAAACAACCAAGAAACTTCTCAACCGACTCTTGAATTATACCCCTACCACGTGGGAAGAGATTCACAATGCCTATTGCACAGAAGTAATAGCAGATGAATATGATCTTAATGGTCCAACCCAACAACTGACATCAGTGCAATTAGAGGTAAAGAGGGATCGACGTAATGACGGGCGACGGGAACCACTCCCACGATTCAATAGAGAAAGGCATCACCCTTACGTCAGAGCGCCAAATCTGCCTCCTCCAAGACATCCAGACGCCTTGCAATGACATACCGCCCACTTTGGAATGAAAGAGGTATGCCTCTATTATTATCCGCTCATAACTTTTGTGTCTCCCTTTCAGAAATAGTGTACGCATTGGAGAAGTTGGGCACAAAGGTGCAATGGTCGTAGAAAATGAAATCAGATCCTAGTGCAAGGAGGTCTAACATCCTATGTGAATTCCATCAGGAAAGAGGACACAAGACCGAATATGGCCTAGGTCTATGATAGGAAGTGGTCAGAATGTTGAACTAGGGATACTTGAAGGAACTACTCAGCGATAAAGGGAGAGCTAATTTCGCCAGAGGATGCAATTAATCCCAAGGACCGCCAAAGCCACCTTCTCCAGCATGCACCATATAGATGATCGTCGGTGGCGGCGACGACTCGGCAATCAACCATGTAAAGTTCACTACCACACACAAGTTGAAGCGCACGATCACTCACGAATGGTATGATGACTTCGAAGATAGTATCATCTTCAATAAGTCTAACGCCGACGGTTTCTCTTTCCCTCATTACGATGCTTTAATTATAACTTTACGCATTGCTGATACTGATGTGAAAAGAATCATGGTAGACGACAGAAGTGGTGCGTGTATTATCCACCCAAGGGTCCTCATGAAAATGAGGTTCGAAGATAAGGTAATGTCGCATTGCATAATGCTAATGGGTTTTAACAATGCAGTAGAGCGAACCTCCGAAGAGATATTACTGCCAGTTTTGGAAGGAGGAGTCATGATGGAAACCATATTCCATATCATGAACTAGGAAATGACTTACAATGTCATTATAGGGCGTCCATGGATACACTCCATGCGAGCCATCCCCTCAAGCCTCTATCAGGTAATCAAATTTCCCACCCGTGGGGAATATTCAGCATCCGAGGTGAGCCACGTACTGTCCAAGAATATTACCAGATTGCCCAAGACTACGCTCATACCAAGCAGCTAAAAGGAGCAAGCGTGAAAGCATAGCAATCAGCCATGTCGGGAACTAAAATCAACCCGACAACGGAAGTCATTAGGGACCCAGATGTCGCAGAAGCTTGCAAAGTGACAGTCGAGGATCTTGACCCGGTCCAGTTGGAGAGCAACGATAATTCAAAAAGAGCCTAGATGGTAAGTACCGTGAATTCTTATCTAGTCATGCAGATTTATTTGCCTTCTCCCATTCAGATATGCCAAGGATCCCAAAAGACATCGCCACTCACAAGCTGAATGTCAACCAACTTTATCCGCCCGTACAACAGATAATGAGGAAATTTAATGTTGTAATCAACGAGGCAGTCAGTGAAGAGGTAGATAAACGGCTATCCAATGGTTCCATCAAGGAATCGAAATACCCCCAATGGGTCGCCAACATGGTCATGGTTAAAAAGAAAAGTGGGAAATGGAGAATGTGGGTAGACTTCACAAACCTGAACAAGGCATGCCCAAAGGACTCCTTCCCATTACCCCATATTGACCAGCTGATAGATGAAACAGTAGGGCACGAACTTCTAAGTTTCCTAAATGCCTACTCTGCTATAACCAAATCCTGGTGGCCGAAGAGGACCAAGAGAAGGCAATTTTCATCACACATCAAGGGACATACTGCTATAAAGTGATGCCCTTCGGGCTCAAAAATGCGAGTGCAACATACCAAAGGTTGGTCAACAAGATGTTCAAATAAAAACTCGGTAAAATAATGGAGTTCTACATCGACGACATATTAGTGTAGTCGACAAAGAAGGAGGACCACATCGACCATTTAAAGCAAGCCTTCGAGATACTGAGGCAGTATGGGATGAAGTTGAACGCAGAAAAATGCGCCTTCGGTGTGGCCTAGGGAAAATTTTTGGGTTTCCTCGTATCACAGCGAGGTATCGAATTCAACTCGGACTAGATCAAGATCATAGACACAATACCCGAGATTCTGAATAGCAAGAAGCAGGTACAAAAACTAACAGGGCGAATAGCCGCTTTATCAAGGTTTATCTCACGGTCCTCGGACAGATGCCACAAATTCTTCAGTATGCTGAGGAAAGATCGTGGGCTGCAATAGAACGAGGAATGCATCGAGGCACTAAGGAAATTGTTGGCATATCTATCTTCACCACCACTGCTTGACAAAGTAGTTCCAGGCGAGTGCCTACTCGTATACCTGACAGTGTCTGAAGTCGTTGTCAGTGCCGTCTTGGTTCGTGAAAACAAAGGTACGCAATCCCTTATTTATTATATCAGCAAAACTTTAATAGATGCCAAGGCGAGGTAGCCACACCTCGAAAAACTGGCTTTGGCATTAGTTATAGCTTCACGAAAGCTCAGACTTTATTTTCAATTCCATCCCATAAAGGTAATAACAACCTTCCCCCTGAGGGTCATCATACATAAACCCGAGCTCTCGGGTATGATCGCCAAGTGGGATATAGAGCTTAGCGAGCATGACATAACCTACCACCCAAGGACCGCCATCAAGTCGCAGGTGCTCGCTGACTTCGTTGTCGACTTCAGTACATGGATATTTCTAGAGGTGGAACATGAGGCCCTCCGGCCCTCTGCTCACATCGACCTCTGGACCCTCTACACTGACGGCGCTACGAATGCCTCGGGATCAAGATTGGGACTCATCCTCGAAGTCCCTACAGGCGAAGTAATTTTCCAGTCCGATGCCTCGAGATGACTAACAATGAGGCAGAGTATGAGGCTGTGATTGCAGGAATGAAACTAGCCATCAGATACAGAGCCCGTCGACTCATCCTCCATTGCGACTCTCAACTCATCGTAAATCAAGTCGTCGGGACTTACCAAATCAAAGAGCAAAGGCTACAAAAATATCAGTAAAAAATCCATAAGTTGATGCCTGAGTTCGACGAATGTCGCTTCGTGCAAATTCTCAGGGCACAAAACGTCGAGGCAGATAGCCTAGCCAAGCTACCCGTAACCACCCAAAATATCAACAAAAAAATGTGGTCACTCTTCTCCATTCGGCCGTCGACCACGTCGAGGTATTCTCTTTAAACTTGACTTGGGACTGGCACAACCAGCTTATATCCTACCTGCAAGATGGAACACTCCGACACGAAAAAAAGAAGCCAAGAAACTCCAGGTGCAATCTGTCCGGTACAGCTTGATAAATCACGACCTTTACAAGATAACGTTCAGTGGTCCCCTTGCTACGTGCCTCGGGCCACATCAAACGAGGCAAGTATTAGAAGAGGTGCACGAAGGCCATTGTAGCGCCCATACAGGGAACCACGCCCTTGTTCGATGCCTCATCCGCGCCGGTTACTACTGGCCCACCATGAAGAAAGAGGCAACAGATTATGTCCGAAGAGGCGAATGTGCCAAAAGTACGCCACCATGATACACCAGGCGGGGGAACTCCTCCATTCAGTCACCTCGCCATGGCCTTTCATAAAATGGGGGATGGATATAATCGGCCCCCTGCCGGTATGACGAGGAAAGGTACGCTTTCTGTTAGTTTTAACTGACTATTTTTCTAAATGGGTGGAAGAAGGTGTGTACACAAAAATACGCGAGCAAGAGGTCGTCGCCTTTATATGGAAAAATATCATATGTTGTTCCGGCATCCCTAAAGAAATCAGCTGCAACAATAGGCCCGAGTTCATCAGAAGAAAAATAAACGAATTCATCGAGAAATGGCACATCAAGAAGATACTCTCATTTCGTATCATCCCGCCGCTAACGGCCAGGCCGAGTCTTCCAACAAAACAATATTGAACATACTAAAAAATAAGCTCGAAGAAGCCAAAGGGCTATGGCCCGAATTACTACACGAAGTATTATGGGGATACCGGACTACGCCCAAGTCTAGTACAGGGGAAACACCGTACTCACTGGTCTACTGGACTGACGCAGTCATACCCGTCGAGATCGGAGAACCAAGCCTGAGATACCATACCAGCGGAGCAGACAACGACGAAAGCAGGTTACAAAACCTAGATGATGCCAAAGAACGAAGAGACATGGCCCATATAAGAATGAATGACGACCCAAAAATAGCAGGCATAAGGATATTAAAATAGGAAATATAAATTAAGACCCCTCAAAGTCGGTGATTACGTCCTTAAGGCCAAAACACTGGCCTCGGAAGACCCGAACGAGGGAAAATTGGGGACCAACTAGGATGGGCCATACAAAATCATAGAAACGGCAAACAAAGGAGCGTTCCAACTAGAAACGTTGGAGGGAAAACCACTCCAAAATAATTGGAACGTCGCACACCTCAAATACTTCCACTTCTGAAAGGCATCTCCTAAGTCGTGCTCTTTTTCCCTAGTCCGAGTTTTATCCCAATTGAGTTTTCTAAGGTTTTTAACGAGGCGGTGAAGGGGATACCTGGTGGAACAGGAGCGCATCTTCACCATATCGACCAACCGACATGGTCCGTAGGCCAATATAATGAAGGGACTACTCTATAATTCTCCATTATATGAACAAAATTCTCCATTATATGAACAAAACTCTCCATTGTATGAACATAATTCTCCATTGTACGAACAGAATTCTACATTGAATGAACGAAAATCTCCATTACGCGGTCAAGCGTTAAACTCCATTACACGAACAAGAGTTAATCTCCAAACCACGATGGATACTACTTCGACGACAGTCAAAGTAACATCCTAATGGCTAAGTACATCGACATCAATTCGACCTCGCTCGAACCATGATGGATACTATTTCGACAACAATCAAAGTAACATCCTAATGGCTAAGGCCATCGACATCAGTTCGACCTCGTTCGAACCACGATGGATACTATATTGGCGATAGTCGAAGTAACATCCTAATGGCTAAGGCCATCGACATCAATTCGAGCTCGTTCGAACCACGACTGATACTACTTCGACGACAGTCTAAGTAACATCCTAATGTCTAAGGCCATCAGCATCGGTTCGACCACGTTCAAACCACAACGGATACTACTTCGATGACAGTCAAAGTAATATCCTAATGGCTAAGGCCATCGGCATCGGTTCGACCTTGTTCGAACCATGACAGATATTACTTCAACGATAGTCGAAGAAATATCCTGAGAGCCAAGGCCATCGGCATCACTTTAACCTCGTTCGAACCACGATGTATACTACTTCGATGACAGTCGAAGTAATATCCTAATGGCTAAGGCCATCGGTATCAGCTCGACCTCGTTCGAACCACGATGGATACTACTTCGACGACAGTCAAAATAACATCCTAATGGCTTAGTCCATCGACATCTGTCGACCTCGTTTGAACCACGACGGGTATTATTTCAACAATAGTCGAAGCAATATCGAGAGATCCAAGGTCATCAACATCGGTTCGACCTCGTTCGAACCACGGCACAACCATTTGACAAACGACAAAAATAACCTCTACAAAGGCTAAGCATTGCAAAAAACGGACAAAGCAACAAAAATAAAAATTATATTACAACAAAAATATATCTTTACATTCGCCCCCGTGAACGAGTCCCAATACCCTATACAAGCCAAAAATCTACATTACAAGTTCATAGCTGCTTGTCATCCCCTAAGAGGTAAGCGTCATTGTACCAGGAACTGGAGTCGAGGTTGTTAACGTCTTCGGAAGCAGGCCCCTCCCCATCGGGAGAGTCGGGGTAATAAACATAAGCTTCACGAGCAGCGCGAGCCTTGTTCCTCCGTGCCTGGACTTCTTCCTCTATCGTTCGGCCCGTAGCATAAAGCTCACTATAAACGTCGAGCTTAGCCTCCCCAAAAATCCACATTTCATGTGCACTACGACACACTCTCTGATCAGGCGAGGGATGAGACAATGAAGACTAAGAAAGCCTATTGATCTCCACCATCCTGGTGTGGATTTCGACGGTCAGACCCGCCACCCTCCGTTGCAGGTCGATGTTATCTTCTACCACCCCACGGCTCAACTCGAGCTCATCATCTTTTTCCCTGAGGAGCTCCTCCAACTCACTGTTACGGGCCACGGCCCGCATCAGCTCGCTATCTGCCTCTTCCAGCTCAGCTCCTTAGCGCTCCGACTGGGACTGCCCCTGCTCGACCGCCGCTCGATGCTTAGAGCGGTACTTCCGATACTTTTTTAACATCTTTTTGAAGAGGGTCGTCCATTTCTACTCACGGCATCTCCTCTCCACCTCCAAAACAAGGGTCTGGAAAATAAGAGAGAGAGCAGAAATAAGCGCGCCTCAAGTCAGTCTAACAATACGCGGAAGGGAGAAAGGGAATAAAGATTACCTGCAAAGCCATGCCGGAAACCCTTCAGTATAGATCTGCGTCATCCACCTTACTGAGCGCCTTACTCTTAGAGGTGGCACACTAAGGGCCGAAGCAGCCTGCTCGCTGTTCTACAACAAGTTGTAAGCCACTGGAATTGTAATACTACGGTCGGAGCCATCCGTCATCATCTTCACATAGGTAAGGACACCCACAAACTCATCGACATCTCCCTGAGCAATGCCAGAGTACGATTTATCCACTTCATCACCAGGCCCCTCGACGTTGGTCGATGACCCTCCCTTGACGGTACATGTGGAACTAGCACCGGGAAAGACACTCCTCTGTTGAGCCGACCTCCCCAAAAGAATAACGTCGGCCATGAATGAAGGTCTGTGCGTCAGTCGAGGCACCTCACTCTCCCCAACTTTGGTAGCCACCCCCTTGCCCTTCTCAAGCCTCTTACGCTTTCTTTCTGGCGATTCCTCGCCATCAGAGGGTTCTTCCACGGATTGTAGAGCCGGCGCCAACGATGTCGAATCCCACATAACCATAGTCGTGGATGTAGCCCCCTATAAAGGATCTGGAGAGAGATCCCCTCGGACAAACTCGACCAATATATCTTGAACGTCTGAAGCGACATTGGATCGTTTGGAAATGGGGGCTGCCGCCCTCTTCCTCAAAGTGCCTCGATCTACCGCCACAAAAAGAAGTGAGCAGGTTTACAAAGTAAAAATTGGAAATCTACCTGAAGAGACTTTGGGGCCATAACGTTGCATGAAGGCAGGCCAAGTGCGGGTCTCTTCCGCATGGGGCAGCAAGTCGGCAAACCATCTCCTCAGATTGGCAACGGGCCAGGGCGGATGAGCTATAGCTCCAATATAAGGGTTAGAATTGCAACGGTCACAAGCGACAAGGAATTTAACAAACGTTTTGAATTACACCACTCTAGGAATCTGGCGGGATTGGAGACCAAGTGCTCGATCCTAATGAAAAAATATTTGCGCCAAAACCCATGACTCACTTGGTCGTCGGTCTTGACTACCAATCCTCTCGTACCACGGCCTCGCAAATGTACCATGGCTCCTCTTAAATATCAGGAACTAAACAGTTGTAGGAGGTGATGGACCGTGACTTCACATCCGGCCAACTCCACGTACTTAGTCAGCAGCCAAAGCACCTTCAAAGTATACGGCGTAAGTTGAGCCGGACAAACATTATATAACCGACAAAATTTCCGCCAAGGGGAAAAGAGGAAGGTTGTAACCAATCGAAAATGGGTACTCGTAAAAAGTGCAATACCCCGGCCTATGAACATCCACATGATCCCTCCCTGTGGAAATCATCTTTACGTGAGCGGGTATGCTATACTTCACACGGAGGTCATCCAAGTGATTTTGCAATGACTCGAAGAACTCTGGAGCCGGAACGGGAGAGTCCTTACTAAAATCACTTCGAGATAAGGTATGTTGTGGCAGCAGCGCTTCCATAGTAAGAGGACTCATGTCCTCTTCCTCCTCCACCCTTCAACCATCAGAAGGCGGCAACACGTTTGATGGGGCAGCCGCGGGGATCTTCTCGTTGCCTCGGCGAGGTTTAGGCATGATCTTGATGAAGAAAGGGTGACGCACAAACAGCAAAGGG
Source organism: Nicotiana glauca (assembly GCA_026770625.1). NCBI lineage: Eukaryota > Viridiplantae > Streptophyta > Magnoliopsida > Solanales > Solanaceae > Nicotiana > Nicotiana glauca. The sequence continues at coordinate 63,323 of MU747189.1, read as the reverse complement.
AAGGAAGATTTTTGATCAGGAGGAAACACACAAGAATATGGAAGTATACACTAAAAGGATGGAATATTTTTGCAAATGATCAAAAGCTTGATTCAGGTTAAACCCTCCCCCTATTTATAGGGTTGGGAGGCGCTAGAATCGAAGAGGCAGAATTTGAACCAGCGCGGAAAACCAAGCGCCAGAGTTGTTGATTCCTGCCTTGAGAATACGCGTAATGATGACGCCTGTGGATGCTGACGTCACACGGGGAAAGGCGTTACGTTCCGGTGATCTCACATTCATGATGACTTTCTCATACCTGTCGCATCCTTTGATAAGGTAAAACTCTCCCGAAACAAAGGTATCGATTCTGCCCATCGAGGACGCATCTCGCTGCGACCCCGACGAGCGAAGGGACTAAGTGTATGGGGTCGAATTTGACTAATCACGCCTCTAAGCCAGCACGACCGACCATACATACATGAGTCCAGTTAAAAGGACGACTTGGGGACAATACGAGGGACGACCTCATAACCACGTTGGCCCCTCTATAACGTGTATTTTATTTTTGTCTTTTAAATATTTAAATAAAAACCCTTCGCTATATAAAGGGAGTCTGAGCTGTGTAAATGGCATTCAGTTGATTATTGATAATACAAGATCTCTCTAACATTGTTTCTCTCTCTAAAATTGA